>JAODKC010000043.1:11760725-11782313 GCA_026777985.1 Mormyrops attenuatus
ACCCACCGTGTTTGACAGAAAGGCACGGCTGTTAATAATACTACTAATAATACTCCCTCTCCGCAGAGTCTCTCTATCATCCCGCTGTATTGACAGGTCACCATATATAACCCAACCCACTTTCCCTGCCTGCCTGGCGGTCCTGAGCTCACCTGCAGCCCGTTTTTTGGCATCATTAGCACACCCCCGTCCTATAGCCTACTTTTAAGACGATGACAGGAATTGGATCTTTTTTTTTCCCACAGGCATTCCCGGGGAAAAAAAAAAGAAGAAGGAAAAGAGCAGCGAAATGTGTCAAACATTGAAAAGGCGTTATGAAAACGTTCCCCCAATTAGCAGCTCAAATCGAATCAAGCGCGAGCCCTCCTTAGAATGGCTCCATAATTCTGCTTCTTGGTATAATTTCGCAGAGTGCAAATGATCTCATCAGAGGAGATTCGCTTAATTTCCCCATCGCTTCTAATTATACGAGCAGACTACAAAACGCAAGGACCCCTTAGCCGAGCGGATAAATTGATACCAGCTCAGCCAAAGCACACGTCCCGCTTATCATTTTAACTTTTTTGGTCTACATTGGCTTTTTTTTGAGCCTTTTCTCCGTTTTTTTCCAAGAAAGGCAAAAAACTGTAGTTGTGGCTGTACTGGGAGAAATGATTAGATTCGAGGAAGATAAAATAAAGACAGATTTGATGGAATCTATGTCTGTTAATTTAACTACTGGCTTGGGCCTTTGTTGGAACATGAGTTAGTTCCAGTGTTTAACCCTACAGCACTAATTAATGCTTTCTGACATACACACTCCATCATCCACTCTTTGGGAAGACGGTAATATCATTAGCCAGCGTTTAATGAAATGCAAGAATACCCTTCCTAATTTTTTCCCCCCTTTTACTTTTGATTTTGCCACTGGAGCAGAAAACAAGGATAAATCTCTGAATCTCTTGCATCCTCATAAATCGCTTTGGGAGGGGGGGGGGGGCAGGGTTTAGTCTGAGTAGTGCATTGTGGGAAAAGTGCGTTAGTTCCATCAATGCCCGCATGTCTCCCTCGCAGTCGCAGACACCACGATAGCGAGACCGGCCCTTTCAGCAGTTATGCACCTTTAAACCAAATTTCCCAAACGTCGAGCCGCAAATAGTGCTGCTGGATGTGCCACAGGAAGTGCAACGATGTGAGACAATGAGCTGCCGCAGCTGCGTGGGTTTTACTGTAACCATCACACATGGCCTGTTCATTTTTTCTTTTCTATTACCAGAATGTTGCCAAACTGCAGATATTATTTAACTAATGCTTTTGCATTTGCCACCATTACATGCTGCTTTAAACTTCAGAGAAATGTGTCTGTTTAGACTGCAGCAGCAGTTGAACGCCTTAGCCGCAGCCTTAACCTTAGCCGCAGCCTTTGCCTTAACCTTAGCCGCAGCCTTAGCCTTTGCCTTAACCTTAGCCTTAGCTACGGTGACCAGATAACCCATATCAGGGAGGACACTCTGAGCTAGGACAGGTAAATTACCATTTCAATTAAAAGGACCCGGATTTCACTTTAGCACTGAGTTCTTGCAGTGTGCTTATTGGTCAGTCTCCTATAATCATGCATGTGTCACTAATGCTAATGTGAAACAGCTGGATGAGTCTTTCAGTAAGGGAAACAAACCAGTCAAAGCGCAAGAAGAGCCGAACTATTTAGCTGAGCACAGGAGCCTTTCAGTTTGAAAGTAGTTTGTAAAACCCAAAGTAGCTAAAAGTGTCCTCCCTGACATGGTTTATCTGGTCACCCTAACCTTAGCCTTAGCCGCAGTATTAGTCTTAGCCTTAGCCACAGCATTAGCCTTAGCCTTAGCCGCTGCTGCAGCTTATGGTATAATCTACATCTCATCTCTCTAACCAGTACCCTGTGCATCTAAGGACCGGGGCAGGAGATATCCACGACACGGCCGTGCTTTTGGATGGGCGGCTGCGTTAATGCAAGCTGAACTGTAATGTAGCTACAACACTCCCCCCCCCCCCCATGCCCTCTCACAATGATGTGTGTGACGTGCACCCAAGCTTGTCAAACCTTGACGGTAAAACAATAGATGCAAGAGGATGGATTTTAAGCGGACCCAGACGGAGACTGGCCTGTGATTGGGTAGGGAGGGGTGGCAGCAGCTCGGAGTTACCCACCCCGCGTCCTACACCATGGGCCCTTTCTTTTCGCTGAGCTTGCGGAGATGAGCTCACGCCGACGCGCCTCTGATCTGACAGCAGAGGGAGACGCACGCGGTCCTTCATGTTTATACCATGTGACAGAGCTCATTATGGCCTCGCTGACATCTTCCCTCGCGCTCACCTGCCTGATGCCCTCCTAAGTGTGTACGCACATTAAAATGCTTAATGGATCCAGGGAGCGTCTGTGTCCAGGAGACAAGGCCCATTGTTTGTTTCGCTCTGAAGGTGGGATATACCGCAGAAAAACAAACACACAAACAAAACACTCCGTTTGACTGTGCAAATATATGTTTGCAATTTCCACTTATTTGACCATAATGATATTTCTTCCTTCATTTTTAGGTTATTATAGGTTAATGCTTGAAAAAGATACGCATTTTGAGGATATTCAAGCTAGTCCAAGTTATGCCAGGATTGGTTTGGTTTATTTGTTGTTTTATGTAGATTTTTTCCTGCCAGATTTGCAATCATCCTTCTAGTACTATCCTTAGAAGCAATCTTGCCACAAATGGAAACAATCCAATCTGGGTCTGAGAAAAACCGATAGATTAGAACTTTAGATTAGTTCTTTTGTTCTGAAAACAAAAAAAAAAAAACAAAAGTCTAAACAAACTGATCTTTTTACCATCTTTCTGACATATCGATATACGCTGTGTCTCTAGAGAGTAATTTAGCCATGCTTGTTTAATACCTGGAAATGTAGCGAAATATCTGGGATGATTGAAAGACAAGTTTTAAGGATACAGTATAGCGAAAGAACAAGCCAACACAGACACACACGTACACACACCCTGACACGTGCAATCCCCTGGCGACTATACAAACTAGCATTGCGTAGCTAATCTCATTTGTAGCATCTCATTCAGGAAGCAAATGAAAACGAGGTATAATCCAGAGCCATCTTTAGGCCAGTGAAACTGGTGTGACCACACCGGGTCCCACTCTCTGGGGCTACCCGCACATTAGGGAAACTTGTCTAGATAATGATAAGTCAGGAATAGGCAACCCTGATGAGTGCCGGTATCCAGCAGGTTTTGTATCCTACCTGGTGAGTTAGTATCTGCCAAAGATCAGGTGTGGTTCATCAGAGACCGGGTAGGATGGTAAACTTGCTGAATACTGGTAACTCTGAGATCAGGGTCGCCAACCCTTTGGGCTAAGTACCAATGTTATTCATTAATTTATTTTTTTCATTGATCGAATGCATCCACATTTCATTTGAATATCTCATTTTGGCCAAATATTACGGCTATAACAGTACACGTATTTGGTACGTCATTTTAAGTTCAGTATGCACAATGAAACAAATGAGTACATTTCCCGACATAGGCGGAACCTAAATTCACAAGCACATTTCCACGGCAAACATTATGCTAATTGTGGCTGCGAGTTGGTTATGGCTAATGCTGAGCAGTCTTAATCGGTGGTTTGGGAACATTTTGGTTTCTCAATAAATTAGACCAGACCGAGACTGTCTGTCGAATCTGCTATACCGAACCCAGAGATGTTGATGGAAACACATCCAACATGCTAACTCATTTGAGACAACAGCATCTGAGTGTGTGTACGACCAGAGCAGAAACCACCTCACCGACTCTCTTGCAGTTAATCTGTCTGTGGCATTTAAGGTGCTTTTGCCAGGACATCCAGAGAGGGGTAAAAGAAAATAGTTACCGCTATAATAGCATTTATCGCTACAGATCTGTGAATATTCTTGGTGGCGGAGAACACCCGATTCAGTTCATTATGATCATTACAATATATGTCATTATAATATATATGTACTGTACTGAACTGTGAGTTTTGTTTGCTGTTACACCCCTGCTATATATACATTGGAAATGCACTTAATATAATGATTTTCGTTCATTAATCTTAGCTGGCCCTAGGCCCCGCCCCTCCTCCAAGATGGGCCTGATATAAACATGACAAATAAAAGTAGCTGGGGAGGGAGACGGCAGTCCTCAGAAAGCATCACTGGCAAAGCACCTTTACTTCAAAATAATAGATATCATTTTAGCAACATCCAGAACATCTTTCGATCAAACAGTGGTGAAGCAGTGTGACATAACACCACTGCAGAGGGCAACATGCTAAAGTGACATAATGAATAGCATGTTAATTGACATTTATAAGGGCTCAAATTGGGATAATCACTATCAAAGAAGGTTTAATCCTAAGTTTTACTTTGATTTCTGGCCAAAGTCTTGTGACCAGACGCTGAATAAGAAATGTCAAGGCCCCAGTGGCGTCAAACCCTGTCAGTCGACACACCTTTATTAAAAATATCAAGCCACAGACAGAAATGCAGGAAATGTGCATCGCTGATTAGTGCCTTACTGTCATTTATCTATTTTTTTGCATGGGAGAGCACGGCACTGAGACCCCTGTGTGAAGAGACGACGTGTCCCTCTGGTCTCCCATAATTATAGTCATGGCCACATTTCACAGGAAGGAAGAAAGGGGAAAGGACAACGAGCTTTTAACTGATCCTCTCTCACGTTGTGAATTTTCAGTATGACTATATCACAGCAGGATGTGTCTATCGCACCAACGCCCTTCAAAACATAACCGATAAAAGACTGAGCTTGCAAAGCGTGCGGATAATTAGCACGCAGCAGTCGAGGTCAGGGTCTTTATAAATGGTGGATAACTGAACCCCATGTACGGCCTTTAATTGGGGTTTTAATTTCCCGTCTCCCATCCAACAATATCAGACATCCCCCCTGAGACGGGTCCGTTGGCACGGCGACAAGGCAGTGAGGGAGTGTTGCCGCATGGGGAGGATATCTCGAAGGGAAGGAAGGAAGCAGGCCGGGAGGAGAGGAGGAGAGACATTTGTCTTCATAATCCCTTATCCCCATGGCATTTGGCGTGACACGGAGAGGAACAGCCATGGTGGATGTGACGGTGTCACCCGGAGCACAGCGGGGAGACGGCGTACCAGGGACAGAGCGGCGGCACTGGCTGCTTAGCGACAATGGGAATCATCGTGTCAAAAAGTTACTCTTATTTGTATGCAGAACTTGTATAAGAGCACAAATCTGTTACAAACATCTGTTACACGTCATATCAACCAGCTGCGACGTGACCAATGGAAAACGGCACACATTCATGTCACGCAAAGCACGAATTACCCGGATTGCGTGGGCGAGCTGACATGTGTGCAAAGCAGCGTCGGCCGAAAACTGCTTCCTGATCCCTCCCGTATCTTCCTGAGTCCTGGTCGGTGGCTTCTCGCCAGGGCGGGCATTTCTAACACAGACGCAGCTTTGACGTGTAACTGCAAACCCCATTGACTGCAGAGCTGCCAAATGCAAGATAATGCATATGATGTCGCATGCAGTGGGATAGAACTGGGAGAATCCCAGGCAGACACCATCACTCAGAGTCCTCGCTGATGAGGCTCTATACCAAATCTAGAGGAACCTCAAATCAATGTGACTCTCCAGTCGGTATCTACAGCTACATGGAATCCAAATGATTATTGGTGATACCAAAAAACCAATTAGTTTCTGAATGCATGGAACTCTGACAGAAAAATTCTTCAAATCTAAACTATAACCACCCCTTTCCCCAAGAATTAATTGACATTAAAAATGTATATACTGTCCTATGCTGTCTAAATATGGCACATCAATAGAACATATGCATCGTAATGTTTAAAACTGATAATTCATTAATTAACCGACTCGTTACATACTTTATATTTAAACCCATTATTTCATTGATTCCAGTGAGTCTGATATTATAACCCTTAAACACCAGAGTATGATTAATGTACTGTACAAAACAACGCATTATAAATTCTGCTAGTCATCTTAAATAATTATTTTAAGACACACTCTAGCTTTATTTATATTATTTGTATGTTCAGTGAATCAAGGAGTAGCTCCTGGGCTAGATCACATTTATACATAGTTATCAAGAATCAGAAATTTTTAGTGTTCCCCAAAAAAGAAGTGAATGGAATAAATAAGCACTTTACTTATGTCTAGGAAACCTAAAGGTATTTCCATGACAATGAGACAAAAATAAAAAATAGGTCGGGTGAAAGGGAGGGCCGTGTTGGTGATGGATGGGTGCAGGTATGGATTTATTCATGTTCCTGTCAAATATCTACGCGCAATCTATTGAGATGAAGAAGCAGCGGTAATAGCATCATCTGTCATACAGATCTTAAAGAATCAGAACTTTTCACCCTGGTTCTGAAAGCCCAGGAATGCATGAGGCTGAATTATGGATTTCCCACCTCCATTATGAAGTCAAAGGGAATGACCTACAGCGTCGTGCGTAAATGCACTGTCTGAATGGGGAAACGCCTCTGGAGAAAATACTCACACTGTAAGTAATCAAATAATTTAATATCAGTTTAAGTGGGTTCCCCAGATTAAAAGCAGCTGTGCACTGAAACAAAAAAGCATACACATTCCTTGTTTTTTTGTAACAGGAAAAAAGAAAAGGTTTGTATCAAATCATCTCTCAGTCTAAATAAATTTGGCTGGTCATGTGAACAGAAACTGCTTGATATGGAATCAAAATATTGAATGTTGTCAGCATAACTTTGTCATATCTACTTTAATATGAATATAGATGTGAATTAATATTACACATATCTCCCCCTTATTTATTGATTCATCTTTATATAAATAAATCACAATTGCACCATTTCTAGTTGAGAGGATTTGAATATTAGAATACAACATGGCCTTACACTGATATCTTTTTTTATTGCAAAGTAATTTCTTCTTTCTGGGAGACATGATTGACAGTGCATTGTTTTATCAGTGCATAAAGCTATCGTCTTTTTAATGATATTTTATACGAAAGTGTCAGATTAATTGTTCTTATACCGTCACATCCTGGATGAACTTGTTGGGTGTGTGAAATTGCCTCATTTCTCAAAGAAATTCGCCTTCTGTAAAATAAAGCCTTTCATGCTAAAAGCCAGGAACTGGGTTGGGGGGGACAACCCGTTCACATGAAAGATTTCCGTGCTACGTTTTATAGCCCTAAAATGGGATGTTTTTTAAGAACCAGGGATTATCAGTCTGTGGTGACAATCAGGCCCATATTGCGGGTGGTTTGATATCTGACTTAAGCCAGATTCAGAAAAAAAAATGTTCAAGACAAAAAAAAAGAATAAAAAAGCAAGTGTTTTAGCAGCATGTCCACCCTTTGCCTGGTGTGACGGTAAATCAGACCCTTGTGCAACAACGGAATGACGAGGACCTGAGCTTCAGGAAACAGCTTTGCGGAGTCAAAAGTGCAGGGATATTTATAAAATCGCAGCAGGGCCCCTTCAGCACCTGTGCCACACGCTCTGGCCTGGCTGCCTCACAGGCCCTCACACCATAATTAAAAGCAGCGTGTGGAAACGCGCAGGCAGAAATTAACAATGAATTCCAGATGAAAGGGGTGAAAAGAAGTTTACTATTGTTTCATTTTCGAATGCTTCATTAATTTTTGGAGCATATTTAAGGCAAACGTCCAGCAGGAATATAGCGTTCCAACTTCCGTTCCTTTCTTCCCCCCCCGCTCTTCAAACAGAGCCAGACAAATTGCGCGGACCTCGTGCGTGTTTTTGAAGATTGCGATCGCATTACAGTCACTCTGTAATCACTGCACAGCCACATGTTGGGACCGTGCCCCCTTCTGTTTGGAGGATGTTGATTTGTAGTGAGGTTAAAGATCACTGGTAACGAGGTCCTGTGCATATATCCCCTGTCCCACAAGGCTCAGCTCTTGGTCCTGGGAAGTTCTCCTTCTGAATACGCTTCCTGAGCTGCTCTAAGGTTACAAAGCCCTCAGAAAGGTCCCTCTAACCCTGCTGTTAATGACATATACACCCTTTCATTCCGTGACCACTTTCATGGGTAATTGGGACCCATTTATTTAACACGAAATTACAATTTAACGTAAAATCCTGGATATTTTCTGAAACCATACAACGCAGACACAGGATCCCTTGCAGTTTCTTCTATGTGCTTAACCACTGTGTCACCTGTGCCTCTCCATTATGGTTGTTATATACTCCTGGGAAGCTAGGCTCAGGATTCATGCCGCCCTAAAATATTTGCTCCCGAAAGAGATCTCACCGACCAGCCTTTGCTGCTGTCCCAGCTGGATTTGCCTTCAGTGCCTCGGCTGGCATATTTCACATTTCACACTATCCAAAACTCAGCATTTCTGCCCTGCTTTATCTGGCCCCGCCTCCTGCCCAGGCCCCTCCCCCCCTCAGCCTTTACCTTGCTACTTGCAGGCCACACGCATATGTAACAGCAGAGCTGCAGGTTGTCTGTACCCTTAATCACAAACAGCCTCCGCAGCGGTGAAGGCCCATCTCGAATAAGGGCCACACATTAGCTCCAAACCCATAGTGATTTCAGGTCTCTCTTCCTCTCCCATCATCCACATAATTGCCTTCAAGCTCAGAATTTGGACCCTTTTATTTTTTATATGTCCTGAACTGTTCACAAGCTAATTAATTGATAATAATGCCTAAGTTTCACAACTCAATATCCATTTGTGACTGTCAAAACACATATGAGAAAACATCTTGCACTTTATAATCTATCAAACATATCCTGTCTATATTCTGCACACTCTGTTGAATTTTCCTGGGACCCATGATATTGACATTGATTCAACTGGGTGATTATTTATTGGCAGCTGGTAATAATGATTCCCTACATACATCCATGATGCATTTTATTATTTGGTGCTTTGTTTCAGTGATCCATAATTCAACCCACATGAAGCTCGCTGCCAACTTGTCACCGATTTTCATTGATGAACCTGGCATGTCACACTTTGATCAAGCTCAGCCTTCAAACCACTGTTTCACTCTCTGGGATAGTTGGGCATCCGAAAGCACAATTTATTACCTGCCATATACAAGCCATCTACAATCTTCGATAGTGAGTGAATTATTTATTTGGCGGTTTGTCTTGTGCCAGACTCAGAAAAGGTGCCAGTCTGATCAAGTAAGAGGATTTGTAAGATGTGTCCATAATGCCTCAGCAGTTGCGAATCTGCCCAAAGCACGGCAATAGCTCTGCTCTTGCTATTGTCATCAGTCATCAGTCATCAGTTTGAGGCAAAAAAGGCTCCATCAGCAACTGGCTCACTGGACAAACGGCTAACAGCTAGCAGCTATCTGACAGGAAGGACAAGTGAAGCTACCTAGGACTACCTCCCAAGGAGATGGCCGTCGTGGCCGAGGTTCGCGAGCTGCCCACTCGCTGGTAGAATTACCGAATGAGCAACTTAGCTACCTTCAGAAGCACGAAGCACCAACTGCAGTTTCCAAACTGGGTCAACAAATTAAACATGCATCCATGTTCTGTTACAGAAATATAACAAGCATTTCATTTATATATATATACACACACACACACACACACACATTCCAAATTACACATATACAGGGGGTTTTGTGTACAATGCGTTAACTGATTTTTGCAAATCATAAATATTTTTACATATGAAAATGAACCATAATTATACAGTCATGTTTATTTTATCATCATCTGCAGTTTCCAACATTTGCATCCTTTCTAAGCACACGTGGAAGCCCCGTGAACTGTGTTTGAGAGTGCCGAATGCACAGCAGAAGTGTCCATAGACTGAGACTAGGCCTGGCTGGGAGCCCAAGTGCCATTCATCACAGAGGATTTAGTGTGTGCGTGGGTTCAATCATTGAAATAGGAATAATGGTACCTCTCCAGTTTGTAATAATGAATTTTAATACATGCCTTTACAGCTCTCTGAACAGCAGAAGATCAGAGCATTGTAATACCCAACCGCAGGGAAAATGATGCCTTTTAATTGCTGGAAGCATGGAGCTATTTATGTGTCATGGATTTCCCCAAATATCAAGCCAATATACCTTTGAAAGTCCTCAGGAAAAACTGCTGGAAATCTCCATTCTCAATATTATGCATATTTTCTCTTTCAAATGTTCATGCAGTGTGCAGATAAATAGCAAAACACCCAGATCAAACTGAGGGTAAAGCAACTTAATGGGCTCAGAGGAATAGCCTGCTTTTGTTTATTTTTATTTTTATTAAAATTAAAGTTAAAAAGGATATGAATTATTCTATATAAAAGAGGAAATTGATTTCTTAAATTGCTTTAATTCCTTTATAAATATGAATTTTAATTAATTAATTGGTTTGACACAAGACAAAATTACTTAACAAATTGCCTTACCTTAAATTGTATTTGATACAAGGGGAAATGAATTAATTATCTTAATTAAGTGCTCCAATCCGAGTGCTTAGACTGCTTATTAGGAGATTAAAATGGCGCTGGCCGTTCAGAAAGAATGAATGAAATGAGGATGAGTGTTTAATGTTCCTCTGACTTTACTCTTGGGGTTCACTGGATCCACAACGAGAGGCACGGCGCTTCTGGGTCATTGATGGGATTTAAGCAAACAACTTAATTAGCAAACATCAAACTTACTCTATCACTCAGCCTCAGGGGCACCGTAAAGCAGGTGGGGGGCGAGGCCTGAGGAACAGGGGCCCTAAAAAATCTGGAACATAATCAGATTGGTCTGAGTATCATATGCAGTCATGGGGCACCTATGCTTAACCTTAACCAGAATCACTTTTGCCGCAGTGTCTTAACTATCTGTACCACTTGAAACACATTCAAACACTGCCCTTTTAAACATTACAAATTTTATCTCTATATAATGCACTATACCAGCCCCTTTGAGAATACTACTCCCCTAAGATTTTTTTAATCTTTGGAGGACAGGGAGTCAGTTTCACAGCCTCTACCCTCAATCTTCTGTACCTAAAGTATTAAATCCAGCTAATTCTTGATATTTTCACTGTAATTGTAATTCAAATGCTGTCGAAAATTAAATATAGACCAAGAGCTGCAGAGGGAAATAAACATTTTCACACCTCTGAGACGGTGAACAGCTACGAACAGCAGGAGTCTGCGTGAGGTGAGGGTCCGGATCGATCCAGTCCGGGTTGCCTTTTAACTCTGTCGCTCTACAGAGCCCAGGTCATTCGCCTCAGGGCCACATTGTGAGTGGGCCATTTGTGGGCATCTGCTTTAGTTGTAATGCCTCCACCCACATAGAGTGCAGGGCAGTCCTCCGAACACTGGGGGAGCCGCTGCGAATCCAAGAGTGCCACATCAAAGCTCTGCAATGACCAGTGATGCACGAGGGCAAAGCTACTACTCCTGTGAAAGGTCAACCATGAGTCACGTTGACTTCCTGTACTTTTGATGATGTGTACCTGTCTTTAGGTTTCATTTGCTGTCACCCAGGTGTTTATTCCTGCTTTTACTTTACGGCAAAACAGATGTATGTAGGTATAGCTGAAATTAGAAACAGGTACTTTTTGTGAGCAAACACGCATTACTGGCCACCAGGATGAGTAAGTGGGAGGTGGATGTGCTGGAAGAGCAGCAGCGCTGATAGCAATGCCCTGTGGAAGACTCAGAGCTATACTCAGCATGTGCCAGCATGGTTTACAAAGCCCAGAGCCTGCAGATGATAATCCCCTCATTGCACCCTTGCCATCCATGTCAGAAACTCCTTATTGAATTACCCAGATTCATTTGTGACCAATTGTGTGAGTGATTAACTGCTGTATTGGGTGCATGAAATCCAGTACATATTTGTAATCCTCTGAATTTACAAGCCGGCAAGAGGTTGTCAATCACGTACATAGGAACGGTGCAAGAACAAAATCTCTTCTTAATCTTTTGTTTAAGACTTAAGCAACTGCACCATTAAATGAAGTCCAAAAAACATTTTAGTTGATATGTGATATGGAATGAATCTGCGTCCCTTTGGTAGGATGGGCTACATTTTGTTTTAAAAAAAAAGCATGAAAAAAGAGCGTTACAGACTATGGTTAAGTGGCCTAAGGCAGAGTGACATCGATTTCTGCTTTAATTATAATAATACGTATTCTAGTAACTTTTCTTCACTTTAACCAATGATTCAGATGGTGAGAGATATTTGTGTAACGTAAAAATGTTTGTGGCCTGGTTCAGATTTCTCTCCCTTTATATATTTAAATATAGCTGAGCACTTCGCATGTGGATAAGGGGAATTGTGCATTTAATCTGTCGTTCTTCCAAAAACGGCATCGGTCTTTTTTAATGGAAAATGGCAGGCCTCTCCATCACACCACAATGCCATGTGTTTGCAATCCCATGTTACTGAACACAATCTTATTTTCACAAGGGTGGTAGCTAAGCTTTTCACGCAGATTGGAGATGTGTTGTAATCCAATCAGCTAAGCTTGGTTTAGGCCCTTCGGTCCTCTACTCCCCCTCAGACACATGCAAACATAAGAGGACTAGACCCTCATACTGGGATCAAATCTGTTCAAGGGAATGATTGGAAACAAACTGGTTTAACTCAAGCATGAGTTGGGGTAACTACTGATTGCTTTCACATTAGCATTTTCCCTGTGTGTTGGACATGCATGTATGCTGATGTAGAGTGGGCGTCCGCTGATGGGAATGGAAATACAGGCTGACAGATGATAGTGGAGACAGTGACTGCGTCATTTACTGCAAATGTGCAGTATCTGCTTTACTGAGTCACTAAACTCCGTTTGGGTTACTTGGCTAATAAGTTCACACGGGCGCTAACCAGGGTTCTCACACGTCTGGCCGTGACACTCACGCTTTCAGACTCTCACGCTCATGCAACAAATCTTACGGCAAATCTGTATTATTCCATTACAAACTTAGAATTAGCTACATCAGGGTAGTTTGGAAATCCTACAGACTATTTACAAGGTAATGAAACTGTTGACCAAAGTTTGCAACCTGCTTTTCCTAGCATAGGTGCAAGAGGTCCACAGAGGAGCGGGGCCAAATTTGTGTTTGAATGTATGTCCTGTCACACAAAAAAGAACTCAACGTTCTATATGCTTCCTGTTGCTATGGCTGCGGTGCACAGTGACACATGACCCGGTATGACTGCTGTGTTTCTACTCATGGATATTCACGGAGGCATAACAGCCAGCAGTGTGTTTTGATCTCAGGCTGATGCCGTTGGCTGCGCCAATACGCAGCGCTGCCCTGTAGATCCAGAATCAAAGCAGCAACACATTCTCTGCTTCTGGAATGTGGTAATGCTTAATATCGCATTTAACAGAGTTTTTATCCTCACTAACAGAGTGGGACAGAGGAATTACTAAGGACACATGACTCCTTTAGCAGTCAGCTCTGCAAACAGGCCTCTTTGTTATTAAATACAAGTGATGCAGGCTAATTAAACAGATTACTGTGGATTACGGCAGTCGGCAGTTGGGATTCTGTCATTCTTATTTTTCCAGGGCCGCACCTTATTGCAAGTGACAGCAGAGCCACAAACTAGCAAGACCCCTGTGGTCCTTCCAGCTTCTTAAGTGCTCGTATTAGATCTCATACCGTTCTCCAAGCCTCTGCCCATCAATCTACACTAGAGGCCAATATTGTGGAAACACCTAGCATTTTTGGCATTATGCTTTAAAAATTACTAAACAAATATTAGCCGTAATGTTTATAAACCTTCAAAGAATGTTACAGATGTCATGCCCTGGGTGATTAAATAAATAACTGGAGTAACTGGAATACAGTTCTGCAATCTCTAAAAACTGGAAGTGTTTCCACAGTTTTGGCCACTAGTGTCGCTATCGTATTCCTTGCGTTGCCAGGTCAACAGCTGTGTTTTACAATCCAAGCTGCAGTCCAGGGTCCCGGGTTAATACCTAAAAGTATAACCTGTCTGAGTAGACCAAGGCGTAATGCTTTATTCTGGACTGAGGAATACATTGCTTAGTACGATATGATGCCCTTCAGGCTTACAATACCTGGTCTGACAGTGTACGACTTATTAAACCGGGACTGTTTAAATCTTTAATCCTAAATTTAATGCCCCTTTTAATTTTCAATGACGTTTTTCATTTAAACTTTGTTCAGAAATTCCTTAAGAATACTATTTCTAACTATGCTGGACAGACTTTACTCAAGACACGTTTAGTTGCTTAGCTAACCATTTTATTATTTTTTTTTAGCCAATTTACAGTAGATATTTTTATTAATGTAAATCGGGTTGAGGAAATCATAGGAGGCCCCTTATGGAACTGCAATTATGGCCTGACTGCTACATTTTCCGTGCATGTGACAATAAATAGCCTTTAGCTGTTTGAAAGAATTAATACATTTCGTTTAACTTTCAGTTTCATTAAAACGCATAAATAAAAATTTAGCTAGCTAAATTACTTAACCTATGTTTCTGAGCATCTGACATTTAATTCATCTCCACTATGAATGAGACTTTAAAAGGAATCCGCAACAGATATGATGAGTATATCTCATTTTATCTGCCTGCGCAGTCATCGTCCGGCATTGATGGTCTGCATTTTTTCCCGACCGTTGGACTGATTACCTTAAGCTAATTGGACCTGAGCTCCAGACATGAGTAATGGGGAGGTCGGAGACTTAGGGAGGGGGAGATAGCTAAGAGGAAGCATTGGAAAGCAGGCTACCCCTCTGTCCTTCAGTCTTTATTCCCCCCCTCCATCTAGCAGTCTGACTGGGCCACTCACCAAGTCTGAAACTGCAGCTGTGGATCGTGTTGGAGTGCGCTAATTAGGCCGCAGTGTAATTTTCCGAGGACGCCTCACTGCCCTTTACATGGCAATTTAACATTCAAAGGGACGGTAATTGTGCACAGGCATGCTGATCTAGTAATTACCCTGCACTGTGGCTTTGAGTCTTTGTCCCCCGGTCTGTTTTCATTGTATGGACCTTTGCGCGCTGAGGAGAGGTCTAAAGTGGTCATGGAGATATGCCCACATATGTCCTCCTGCAGCCGACGCCGGCGTCCAATCCGCTGCTAGAGCGCGCCTGCCAATGGGGATGCTCCACGTCATGGCTGCGTTAGCAATACCTCATACTCTGTCCTTTTACACTGGACTCTGGACATCAACCAAGTGGGAGTGTTGAGGTTTTGCAAAGTAAAATATTAATCAGCCCCATCTGTGAAAAAAATATCAAATGAAGAAAAATGTTTACAGCACTGGTGACCAAAAGACTAGGGTGCAAATGACAAGTGACAGGGATAGTTTTACGGTCCCTTGTGGGCTACTGCAGTTGATCTGTGCGACCTTAATTAAACACACGAAATCGAAATAGCCAATCATTTTCTCCAATTCAACAATTACACTGCGCTTGAATGAAATAATTTTGCTGGCCGGAGACTCTGCTTCACAAGTAATTAACTTGCGCTTAAGCTGTACTTTCTGGTTTAATTCCCGCATGAGATCAAGGATAAAGGATTGATGAGTTAGTGCTAAGAAGATTAAAAGTAGAGCTGGATTTGAAATCTCTGTTCTTTTTGAGAAATCATAAAAAAAAAACACTTTGATCTGAGACAAAAAAATATGGAATTTGAAAACGGTGCTATGTGAGATAGGCAAATGATTGTAATAGATGGCAGGGTGTAATACAGAACAGCACGGTACATGGATGGAGATTACTGCAGAATGTTTAAGCACGCACAGCAGCCCTTTGCTCAGGACAGCCGCCTTTGATATAATATCGTATTTGTCCACTTCTTAAAATATGAATTGCATCTCACATTCAAAAGGGGGAAATGGCTCTTTGCTGGAGTTGTTACCATTATTACAGGACAGAAACCCCCGTGTCAGGTGGGTTTACATGTTCATGAAAGACATTCTTCAAAGTGACAGGCCATCAATACCGAAGGTGTTCATTTTCTCATGGTCTTTGGGCCTAGAGGAAATGCTATTAAAAAAAACAACAACAACAACAAACAGTAAGTGGATCCAGTTCCCGTCTCAGCCTGACATTTGGCATAGTGTTTTGATGACTCTGCAAGGAATTAACTGGAGAAAATGAAAGGTGTAACGGACAGTGAATGATGCCCGGGAAGAACTGGAGAATGTTTGGAAGTCAACAGTTACCCTGCAGTCTAGACATCTGGAAGTAAACGCAAGAGGAGGTGTAATGGAACCACTGTCTCTTGCCTTCCTCTGCCTTCAGGAAAGGACAGTGTGATAACGCCATTCGCTGTTTGATTAGACTATGTGACCTGCACTTCTGGTGTCCCAATGTGCGTGGTTAGGCCGATTTCAAGGGTTGTGTTTCAGAGGTGTGTGTGGGGGGGGGGGGGGGTGGACCCGAAACGGCAGGATGTTTGCAAAAGTGAAACAAAGCATGCCCCCTCCCCTTGCAAAGACACCAGAGACTCAGGACCATCAGTCAGGCAGAGTGTGTGTATGTTTGTGTGTGTGTGTGTGTGTGTGTGTGTGTGTAGATTATGATTTTATAACATTGTGGGGACCAAATGTTCCCCAAAATGTAATAAAAACCTGTTATTTTGAAGATGTGGGGACAATTTGTCAGGTCCCCACAAAGATCTGTGAATGCAATTAAAAAAGTAAAAATGCCAAAAACCTCATATTTAGTTTGGTTACTTATAGTTAAGGTTATGGCTGGGTAGGGGTTAAGGTCGTCATGTTGGGATTACAGTTATCCCCATAGAAATGAATGGAGAGTCCCCACAAAGATAATTATAAACCCGCGTGTGTGTGTCTGAGTAGGTATACAGAGAGCAGGTGCCTGGCTGCTCTAATACCCAAACCTCTGAGCGCACATCTGCCACAGCTGTCAGCGTCCAGCTTTTCAAAAGGACCTTGTGTGATAAATGGAGCCATTACATCATTTCTCGCCTCTTCAGATGCAGACTCTGCTCAGCTCTCTGCCGGGGCTCAGTGTCCAGGTCCTCTCCAGCAAGCCCTGAGCGTCACCAGGTCAACTGAGCTTCAGGACATACCAAACGTAAATTTATGATAACAGGTTTGAGTTAAAAATAAGGAAAATTTTGAGATTCTGTGGTATAATCATATAGATTTTGCCACAAGATTAATAATTAACGGAGATACTATTGTGTATATTTTCTTAATTGTTCTACACCATCTTTACTAGAGTGGAACAACTTTAATTGGTGAATTGCTGGAGTTTTCTGACCCTCCCGAGCCATGCTTGCTATCTTGGAGACATTTCTATTAATCTCAGCCAGTTTAATGAACAAAGGGCTTCTTTGCCAAACAAAGGATGTGGATTTCAAGGATGTCCACACGGAGCACTCCCTTCACATTATCTTGATCGTTGTTTCTTGTCAAGCTTTCTGCACTGGACAGTGTAGAGTTTGCTAGGAACCTCACCGTTTGATCTTTGCACACTTTTTTTGCACAAGTATCCACCCTGAACCACATCTCACGCCTAGTAAGCGATGGGGACCCAGAGATGTGTCCAATGACATGTTTGGAGACTCAAACAAGAAAAACATAGGATATTCACAAACATGAGTGATGGTAGAATTTATTGACATTTTTTTTTATCCCAGGGATCAATGAACATGATGAATATGTGACCATTTAAATCCATTGCCTGTTTTTGAAGAGAACATGAACAATTTCAATGATTTTATTTTTCCCACAGCCGCACCTTGAATTCTGCATAGATGTTTTCCTTCTGAAGGATTTTTCGCAGATGTGTGATGACAGATCATGTAAAAAGGAGGACATGAAAGTTGTTTTGGCTACATACTGATGCTTCTTCTACTTCTAAGACTAATGAAGGGTAAGGATGAGGTCCGCAATGGATTTTAATGAGCTACTCTTAAACATCAACCATAAAAATAATCTGGATGTTAAGAGTTATGTATGTAGTTGGGTTATAGGAGTAAATTTATAGATGAATCCTGGACAGCCTGCTGCCTTCAGCACCTGGCGCCCGTCAATATTATAACACAGACATAAATTTGAAAGTCTTTCATGTCAGTAAATGAAGGACTCTATAAAACGAAGATATTTTTCTTCAGTGATCTTTAAAATGTTCCAGGAAGATGTCAGCCCAAGAATTTTTGTTCATTACCATATAAGCACTTCATTTCTGGGTTTGAAGACTGTAATTTAATGATCTTGAATAACACATTTGTTTTCATACTGCCCATACCTCAGTCGAACAGCAAAATTATATTTTACGGGGAAAAAAATGGCATTAATCAGCAGCATGGAACAGTAACCCAACTCTCCTCTTGTATCCAGGACAAGGTTCACTGTTTGTTTGGTTTCTTCCACAGGAAAGACTTCAGAATGCCTGTTTATTTCTGGGGAGGAAGAGGGTTGAAGGCTAGGCCATTCTCCATGTATCAAGCTCACAACTACTTCCAACATGATCCTATTAACAGGAGCAAAAGCAAACAAACCGCTCCCAATTGGTAAAGCTATCTAGAGGAGAGCCCCATGATTCTCTTAGCCGCTTAGTCTAACAGGGGCGAGTCTCAGAACTCGTGTGAAACGCATTCGGTTTTTCAGAGACTGTCTGACTCAATACTGTAAGTGACATTTTATGAAGGGCCACCATTGTTTACTGTAAGACATCACTGCTCATAAGATCTGAGGTACTTTTGCGAAGTGACACCCAAACAAGCCCAGGGAATACTATTTAATGGCCTTCTTCAGGGTATCATATCCGGACGTTTTCAACCTGGCCAGTCCACATTCCTGTTCTCCTTCCCCTCCACTTTGGTTTCTGCTTATCACCTAATCCGTACGCAGAGGGAATTCATCAAAAATAGGGACTGATTTGAGGGCCCCAAGCAGCAGTTTGCAAACCACTCACTGACACGATGGTAGTGGGATTAACGAGGCATAGTTTTGCATGAAGTGAAGAGAGAGAAAGTTCTAGATCTGAGAGTAGAAATGGCAATAAAACATGGAGGGGGCGGTGGTTGGTTCTGCTGGTCCTACCAAGCTGAATATTAGATTTGACCTACAGATTTTATGTGATATTAACAAAGTAAATGATGAATCATGCCGGTAGAAGTGATTGTTTGTCTGTCTCTGGGTGTAATGCTGGAATAGGGTAAGAATGAAACGGTTTTAATAAGAAATATCATGTCCCTTACAATTCATTCCTTCATCTTAGTCATCAATGAATTCATTAAGTGATCTCCCCATATATTTCCTTAATCTGGATGATACACTGGCTTCTTTCTGCTATCTATTCTCACAAATGGCCCTGACAGAGTCATGTAATGGAAACACATTGTAATACATGCGTCCAGTGGGTCTGAACAGACAGGGGGAACAAATCAAATTAAAACGAAAGCTGAGAGCTGCGTTTACACTATAGGCCTCCGATCTTCATTACCGTCCCTGTGATGAAGTGTTTAAAGTGAGCAACGAAATCAACAATAAATCAGTGTGGCAGTCATCCAAGTGAGGAGACGTTCAGGCATTTTGCTTGGGCGCAGAAGGCTCAATTGAAAAAAAAAATATTTATGTAATTTTTTTTCTCAATCAATTAAGCAGTGAGATAATATTTAATTAAGGTGTTTAGCTAAAATTCTCCATTAATGGGCAATTAACAATGCTAATTAATCAACAACGAAAAATGAAAAAATTAAACCCTTTCAGAGGAATTTTTTCTATGAATATTTGCCCAGTTTCCACCATGGGGAAATTATTTCCTTTCCTCATGTTGTCTGAGGCATTTCTGAGTCTCTGACTGCAACATTTACGCCTGAGCCGCTTCAGTTTGGTTCTTCTTGTCCCCATTTTCTTGTCTTTGTCTTATCTTTAGCTAACCTGGCCGGTACGGGTTTGAAAAAGCACCACATGTCTGTGGCACTTGTGCATGCACACACTTACGGGTGTCAAAATAACACGCCTGCGCGTGGGAAGGCGCGCGGCTGCTTGTTGCGATATGTATGGGGCTTCTCTGGGCTCCCGCTCGCTGCTACTGGCGTTGGTGATGGCAGGTAAAAGCGCCGGCCTGCTTTGACGTCCCGTGGGAGGCTGTGCGAGCGCATCAGGCTAATTTCCTCCCGGGCCTTTTGGTGAGAGACGGAAGGTGCAGGATCGGGGGATGAAAGCCCCCCCCCTCCCCAACAGTGTGATTCCTATCCGAGTGACGTGGACAAGCCCATGCTGATTGGTCGGCCCGCCAGCTTCCAGGAAAAATGGGGGTAATCTCCTCCGACCCCGGCGTCGCCTGTGCGTAATCTCCCAGGGCCTCGCTGCTCCACGGTAATCACAGTCTGAGGTCTCACGGCTCTGGTCATGTGTTGTAATCCCCAGAGATATGGACTCCAAAGGCCTTTTTCCTTGAACCTTTGAGCTTTATGCCCACAGCCCATCACGCCCCGGAGAATGTCCAAGGGGATGTATTGCTGAGAATCGTACATGGATACAGACGTCGGCGCCTTGCTTCATAGAGAGCACCTTAAGTACTAAAGGTACACTGATTCACCAAAATCATTTGGGCCTCATTACCAGCTGATTAGGGTACAGGAAGCATGTTTGTGTACGTGCGTTTTTGTCTTCCACCCTTTTTAGGGAAACTATTTATTTAGGTAAATAAAACATTTAAATGTGGGGAAAATGAGAACATGATATGTAAATACTACATTTTATGCTGTATTACAAATTCAGTATGAATTAAATCCCTGTAATGTCAGTCTCTGTAATCTTCCAGAATGAAATGTCAGCCTTTTTTTGGGGGGGGGAGGGGGGGTGGAGGAACTTGCTTTATTTTACTTTTCCGCATTTGGTGCTTTCAGGTTGGGAGATCATCGAACTGTCAGAGCTGAGATGGGTTTTTCGCGTGTCACTCGCTGTCAGGGCTGTTGAGCTTCAGCAGCCTGGCAGTGCTGAAGCCTTCTTTGAACCCCAGTGAGGGCCCCCTTTTTACTGCAAATAGGATGTAAAGCAGCTCAAACTGCTGGCAAGTCTGATTAAAGGCATCTCATTATTTTAGACAGATCCCTGCATAATTTCAGCGTTTACCATTTTTTATATAAATAAATAAAATAATACCCACGTAAAAATTCAAATTGTCACGTCAAAACAATTAGCAAAAGGCTGGTGCCATTTTCTGGCACGAGATTAAATGTAAAAATCTCGGAAATGTGTCTTTTTCCATTTTATATTTTAAAAAAGAAATATGTAACGTACTTTCACAAGTGTGCCGTTTGCGTTTTAAAATGCACTTGAAGCTTCTATTTGAAATTTGAGAAAGAACAGGAAAGAAAAAAGCCATTCTGTAATATATAATTTACTAATTTTAAAGCAGAAATGTGGCCAAAATATATTTTAAATAAAAAAATTTGATTGAATAAAATATTAACACTATGTTACTATACTAGTAAAATATAGAAAATATTTGTAACCTCCTGAGACCCAAGGAAAATTTCAGGTTATTTGTGATTTTCTATGTCTTTGGAGGAAATAAAATCTTACAATTTAGATTTTTTCAAATTTATTTTTATTTTTAATTTCACAGCATGTCCTCTTTAGTGTACAACAGGAA
>JAODKC010000043.1:11790196-11801519 GCA_026777985.1 Mormyrops attenuatus
CCCGCCCCCCCCCAACTGGCCTTAAAGTCTAGTCTCTTGAAACCGGAAACCCTCAGACAACCACAGACCTGGAGAATGAGACAGAAAGGCCGGTGGATGAATCGGGAGCAGTTTTCCCACAGATGGGAGAGGATGCGGTGTTTACAAGGCTAGTGAACACTCCCTAGGGAAAGAGGAATTACATTTTTTTAACCGCACTAATTAAGTATGCAAGTCTGCATGGAAATCCTCCTCCTACCCAATGTGATTAGCTGCTTGTAGCTGCTCTCCCTTTCTCAGTGCGCAGCTGAATCCCCCAGCAGTGAATGCGTAATCGCCGAGGTAGTCAGCGGCACCGCCGCTAATCGGCTAAATTAAACGGAGGTTAATTGATGGGACGCTTTCGTGATTAAAGGCACGCCGGTGCTCACGCGGGGGGACTGATGAGTGGGAGTGCAAGCCGCCCTCTTTGTCACGACTCCGGGGCTAGAGCGGGGGCGCCGCGTCGCCGAGGAATAACGGCCTTCCTTGGCGCTCGTCATAAATACTCAAACAAACGCTACGAAAATAAGTTTGCTGAGGCATGTGATTGCAATTCATAATTCTGGGCTTGTAGAAGACACCGGTTTAAACTACACAGAGGTTTGCGTAACAATCCAATAATATATATATAGAATATATATACATTTTAAACTACAAAACAAAGAAAAAATCATTTATAGTGCAATCCAAACATTTTGAAACATTGTTGACTGCTGATGGAATCATTTTTTTTTTACATTTGTTGACGAAGGTGTTATTTCAGTGGAATTATTTCTGATCGATGGGATCCTTTGCCCTTTATATCAAAAGAAGTACAAGGAATATTCTAGACCAGCTGCGTGCCATTTGAGCTGTTCAATTTACCTTGATCCTAATTAATATTACTAACTGGGTCTCTCTGTATGTACACTGATCAGCAATAACATTAAAACCCTGACAGGTGAGTAACATTGATTGTCTCATTACAATGGCACCTGTCAAGGGCGCCATTATATATTAGGCAAGTGAGAAGTGAGTTCTTGAAGTTGATGGGTGGGAAGCAGGTAACATGGGCAAGCAAGGATCTGAACGACTTCGACATGGGCCAAAATGTGATGGCTGGAGTCAGAGCATCTCCAAAACCACAGGTCTTGTGGGTGTTCCCAGTATACAGTGGTCAGTACCTACCAAAAGTGGTCCAAGGAAGGCCAACCAGTGAACTGGTGACAGGGTCATAAACACCCAAGGCTCATGTATGTGGGGAGCAATGGTTAGCTCGCCTGGTACGATACCACGCAAGAGCTACTGTACCACAAATTGCTGAAAAAGTTCATGCTGGCTATGATTGAAAGGTGTCAGAACAATGTATCACAGCATGCACTAGGATAAACTATTGGATGAAGGCAGTATGATGGTCTGGACAATGTTCCGCTACAAAATCTTGGGTTCTGGCATTCATGTGGATGTTACTTTGACATGTACCACCTATCTAAGCATTGTCATAGACCAAATAAATGACTTCATGGCAACGGTATTCCCCAATGGCTGTGGCCTGTTTCAGCAGGATAATGTGCCACACTGCATAAATTGCTCAGGAAAGGTTTGAGGAACACGAAAAAGTTCAATGTGTTGACTTGGCATCCAAATTCCCCAGATCTCAATCCGATGAAGTATATGTGGGATGTGCTGGAGTAACAAGTCTGATCCATGAAGGCCCCACCTCACAGAGGTCTTGTGGAGTCCATGCCTCGATGGGTCAGAGCTGTTTTGGTGGCACAACGGAGTCTACCCAATATATATATATATATATATATATGTGTGTGTGTGTGTGTGTGTTTTTAATGGACATATTCTAATGTATACTTTTTATGTTGGATAAAAGTCTCCAAAACTTATCACAAATGCTTATCTGTGCTTATCTGTTGTATTTATCCAATACAACTTTCAATATGGACCACGAACCCTTGTTGAGGGATCTACAGTGGGTTCCCTCATGAAACCTCATAATGACAGAATAGTTTAGTTATTTTGAGGAGACCTGAGGCCGGAACAACCCCTGTGGGAAATTCTACAAAAGGTTATAGAGTGATGGCAGAAAGCAATCTGGGTTTTGTGGTAGAGGCGGAAGACGTAGTAATGAATGACATACGTGGACTAGGAGGGCAGGATGGTAAGACATGGCATTAAATTGGAGAGAGCAAAGGCAGCATGAGCCAAACCCTAAACAACCAGACCGCCATTTTAAAATTCTGACTAACTGACTAATAGCATGGCTCTTTGGTCAAATTTGGTCTCAGCTTCTTCTGAGAACCAAGGGAAGCACCCAGAAGAAACACCTCTCCCAAAAGAGTGTTGGTCAAGCGCACTTTCAGAAGTGGTACAAGACCCTGTATGAGCCTTTGGACTCTGAGACTGACAGCACTGGGAAGCGCTCATAAAAAAGCGAAACAACCCAGAGAGTGATTTGCAGTAATGGTGCCAGGCTAGAAGCGGCCCATCTCTGTGTGGATTTGAGGAGTATAAACATGGCTGTCAAAAGAGAAAGATTAATGCTGCCCACAACAGAGGAGATGCTCTTCGAACTGTCATGTATCTCAGAGCTGTGTTCACACGCCGTAGGATGCTGCAAGCGAATTCTGGCATTCCAGCGCAAAGCGAGAGCTCTAGACTGACCTTCATCACACCCTTTGACAGATTTTGCTTTTACCGGCTCCCTTTTAACAAGCCACAGAAAGCAGAAGTTATTGTTTGCCTGTGTTTTTGGGGGGGGCAAACAATGTTTTTTTTTTTAAAGAACTATAAATTAAAAATTATAAGAAAGGGATACTGTAATTAATCATAGTGTGCAACGACAATGGACAAAACTTTTCAGGTGAGCCTATGGGCATATCTGAAAGTTTTCAGAGTGTTGTGATAATGGCAGATTTTTTTGGTTACACATGTTTTGGGTAAATGAAAACGTTTAGCTTTTCAAAAATGTGTTTATCCAAGCTAATGTCATCCATCGTTGTATGGCTGCTTGAGGATTTCACACCATACCCCAAATCACAGGAAAGCTATATTCATTTTAGGTGTGTCTCTGGGAATTGTCCTGAGCAATTTAACTGGCTTCCAGGGTATGATTTTTCTTTCGATGAAGTCTACAGGATGAAACGTATTAAACGTCACCTCACACCTTATCAGCTACTGTCTCAATTCAACATTTTACTGGAGTGTTTCCAATCTAAAATTGCACAGTCTTCACTAACAGCTGAATTATTGACTGACCACAGGAAATAGAAAGCCCTTCCCCTTCCCTGTGATTGATTTCTCCTACCAATTTATTTTGGTGTAGACCTGGTGCTCCATTTTGCTGCGGCTGCTACACGCAGTTGCATCGCCAGGTGCATCTCCAGCTTGTCGCACTGATGTTACTTGGCGTCCAGGTCCTGTGGCCTTCTCCTGATCTCCCTGCTTACCACACCCGCACACACCACCAGAATACTATCTGCAGGTCCCGCTGCTATGCTAGTGCACACGGTAATTGTAGCTTTTTTTGAGTTCCTTGTCTATAATCCCCCAGAATGATACATTCATGAATGCACGTATCCACATGTATGGTAAAATCACAATGTTCACTGATAAACAATTTTCTTCCCTCATCTTCATGAATCCCTTTTTGGCACGTGATATTTCTCACATTTCCAGTAGAAGGATGATTCTCTTTGCTCAGGTTTCCCTCAAACATTTGGAAATGGATTTAGAAAAATGTTCATAGATGTACAGGGAGATGCCTTAACTGGCTTGTCCAGCCCAGCTTGCTGTGTCTGGTTCGCACAGCCATTCTGATTTTAATGACATGCTCTTCGTGGTGATTCAAGCCACGCAGGTTTTCCTATTTTGCATTCACGATGTTTCTGTGTGCGGTACGTTTTCATAAAGGCCACGTTGAACCTCAGTAATGACAATCCAGGTGGACAATGGAAATTCAAATATGAACACCTAATACTGAGACCTTTAATTAAGAAATCAGTTGAAACGTATATGCAAATCGGGAGGCGGAAATGTTAAAATGATCATGTCGGTTTTGAGAATTCAGATCTTGAATCCAGTTCTTTGTTTAATGATTAGCTTAGCGGCATTAAACACATCGCCAATTTTCACTAAAGTCAATATTAGTTACTCGGATCCAGCAAATACCAGAGGTAACGGCTCGGATCTGAAAGCAAATTATCTCTGTAGAGGCTGAGCTAATGCTAGGCCTGTACCTGCTGTCCTTAAGCAACGGTGGGGGCTGGGATCTTTAACACACCACATAAAGCATCGAAAACTGATAAAGCGCCTCCCTCTCCAAATGTCTTGTCCTTTGGCAAGCAGCTGTCGTGGTAGAGAAGGAGAGAGTGAGAGTGGGAGGGAGGATTAAATGAGACACATGAAAGGCAAAGGGGGGGAAAAAGTAGTTATTTATCGCATACATTACTGGGAGTAAAATATGGTCCTCCGTCAGATACAAAGGGAACGGACCAGTGATACATAACCTTGTGAAACAAATTGTTCATAAACTACCTG
The DNA here is from genome assembly GCA_026777985.1 of Mormyrops attenuatus. Classification (NCBI taxonomy): domain Eukaryota; kingdom Metazoa; phylum Chordata; class Actinopteri; order Osteoglossiformes; family Mormyridae; genus Mormyrops; species Mormyrops attenuatus. The sequence goes on from JAODKC010000043.1 coordinate 11,794,745, forward strand.
TTTACTTGTTCAGAATTCTTGGGCCACATATTTTCTTGTTAGTCCTTCCGAGCAGCATCAGCCGGATAGATGGACATGTTGTCAGACCCTGGCCGTAATGGAATAGATGTGTGACTGATTTCTCAGAGGTAAAGCCTATTAGGCCTGACAGTGGATGATGATATTAAACTCATCATTCAGAGCCCCTACCCCCAACGCCAAACTTCATCCATCAGCCTGTCGGCAAAAGCTTAGGAGCCCCAATTTTTTATTTATTTATTTATTTATTTTTTAATCAAATTCTGATAATGTTGAAAGGGTTTGTCTCAGAATGCCAAAGATTCTCAGAGAAAGACATAATTAACCCAGTGCTATTAGCATCTTGTAATTCCACCTTCTTCCTCAACGTCCTTTCACAGAAAATAAAGATTTTCTTCTGTGAGTTTGACCGGCAGATAATTCACGCCTCGCTTGATCACTCGTTTTATTCCTCTCTTTTTTCTTTTCTACCTTCTTCTTGCCAAATGGAAATTGTGTCCTTTCTCCCACTTTTCTCACTTAGCATGCATTACAATGAGCGGTGTAATCAAATATGGCATTAAAAAAGCCTATTAATGCTTAACTGTGCTTATGTCAACGGATAAAAAGGAATGGGGAAAAAAAATTGATATTAATAAATAAACAAAAAAAAATCTCAAAAAATACCTTGACTAGTGGAAACCAAACTAATTTGTGCCTTTAAATTTGCATATTCTTTTGCATAAACTCTTACTGCTTTACCACTTCATAAAGTGTAAAAATAAAATCCTTCAATGTGACAACAATCTGGTAATTGTTTCATGTAAAATAATTACCAGGGATTTTTTTCGCACATGTGGCAGCAAGCAGGTGAAACAGGAAATAAGGGAAAGCGTAAACAGTGAGAGGTATGGGCGGGTTCCAATTAACATGCCTAATTAACACTGTTAATTAACAATTAAGAAGTTAACAGCAAGTGGTCTGTGGCAGGAAGCAGTTAACTTGGTTTCTTGATGAATGCATTTGAGTATACGTATCCAGATCACAGTACTGCATGTTATAAAGTAATATTATATAACCTAGAGGTTAATTTTTCCTGTCAGCATCCAGGCAGATATGTGAGCTATATGTAATGCAGGATTGTTGTCTCATGTTTAGTAGTTTTTTGCTGAAATATAATGTGAAATCTTTGCAATTTCCCTTGATCCCCCTCTCCAGAGCCATTATGGGCTTTTGTGATGGACCACTAGTCTCATTTTTAGTTTAGAACCTGAAAAAGGAGACGAAAGTGGCAATATAACATCCTAGACATGGGGCATCCTAGACCCCTATATTTATCAGTTTTAATTTCACAGAAAAATACAGATGTAGGGGTAGCAATGCAGTGTGAGGTGTGTCAGAGATGACATTAAAAGGAAACACACCTGGCTAATAGGGAGTGTGGGGGTGGGCATTTATTCTTCATTTGCATATGATAAACTGGGTGATTCTGGTGGATATTGGGGGGGGGGGGGGGCAGAGGACACAAAAAACATGCTCCCAGTTGGTGCCCCCATTACATTTCATCAATGTAGTATAGTTGCAGTGATAAAAAAAATATTAAACAATATAAAAAGGTTTTATATCCTGAATTTGATTTGTGTTCCTTCTGCAAAGTTGTACTAATTAGAACTTAACATATATAATTCTATTACAAAGTATACGAAGGATTTTTTTCCACGCTTTCATGGATGTCGAAGTAAAACTTAATTGGGAAGTGCCTACTCTTTTTTTTTGTTTGGTTTTCAAGTTTTTTTTTTTACTGCTACAGGGTAAATTGTTATTTGTTATGATTTGAATTTACAGACAAATGTGTTTCTGTCTGAGCAGAACGCAGGTCCTAAGGAGACTTTATGGAGGGATTACAATACCTTGTTAGAGAGCATTAATTGCGATTTAATCTGTAAAGTGCCAAAATGCAGCAATAACAATACGGGCATTCATATGAGAACGTGGAGACATGAACAATTTATCCAGCGGAAGACATGTCCCTCAGTGGCCTACGTTATATAACGCAGAAATGTGGCTGAGCCTTGACTTGGAGGTCGTATTCACATAAGGTGTCTGTCTCCTGGAGGTCATTATTACTGTAATGATGACGTGACACTGACCTCTGTGCATGGCTAAAATAGCAGCTTAGCCTACTGATCCACCCTGTAAAGCCCAGGTCACACCCTGCCCCCCCCCCAAAAAAAATCTGTTCATATCGATTGCTCTAATTACCAATTAGTAGAAACAGAATTAAATCATACAAATTAAATCCAACAATTGTTGAAATAAATCCTGGGATGTGGAGAGAAGTTAAAAAGGGTGCAGGTTGTATCGCAGAAGGAATGTCACTGAATTCACTGTATCCCTGCCGTGAATACCCTTTGGCACCAATAGGCAGTGCGGACGAAGTGCAACTGTCAGACCAGTCAAATCTGCATGGTCCCCATTTCTCATCCTCGGTGGCCTTGCAGTACAGAAAGCGCCCATAGTATAGCACATGTCACATGACGTGTACAGAAAACATCGAGTTATTAGGCTGTGACGTGATTGTCAACATGAAATTGATCTGTAAGGAAGGTTTTTTTTTGGGTTACAGTGACTGGGGGTGTAGCCTCTGTGGGAATGGTATGACTGATTTCCCCATTATTGCATATCTCCCAATCAGCGCATTAAGCCAGGCTGCTGAATTGCCGTAATGTAATTAAAGGATTATTGTAAATCAAATAGACTGTTTACTGTTGTGTCTCTTCAGTCTGGCTGAGCGTGCCGCTAAAATGACTTGCCCCAAATGTATCCTTTAAAGATAAGAGGGACAATAGGAAAGGAGGCAAAATGCAAACCCGGAGGGTGAAGGATTTGATGATTCTATTAATATACAACCTTTGAAAATAAAAGAGAGACAGGCACAGTGACACACCGTCCCCTCAACATGGTTGTCTAGCAAGCTACTTAATTTGATCATCTTTATGTAAATGAGTTGTTTCCATTGTGGGTGAGAAAATGAGGGGTAAATATTTGCAGTGGGTTTTAGCTTGTGTGCTAAACTCCATAATCGTGCCTACGGAAAGAAGGAATAAATTAAATGGACATGTGCGAATGAAGTTGTCATTAATTTCTCTGAGGGGGAAAGGACTTCTGTATCTAATGTTTGTTGCAGGTTTTTATGACAATAATGAACTATTTGTAATCACGGCAGAGTACCTATTGTATTCATTTTGTCAGTGACGTCATCGATGACCAACTACCATGAGTTTTCCACATTTATTCTCACTCGGGGTGGTTAGTGTTGGCTGAATGAGAGGTCACTCTCGTGGCATCAGACACACATAATTGTCAAGGTGGGGGGTAGGTGCTCTCTTTTATAACTCAAAGGCACACGCCAAAAATACTGAATGGAATCACTCAGTAGTTATCTATGACACCTGTCTGGAAGAGTATATTAACTTATGCTCCAATCTTGAACCTTCGTCCCCCTGTGTTGGAAAAACATGAACAGCCAGCTTTACTTCACTTATTTTATTATCGTTAATTACAGTAATATTGATCGCTCACACCGATTTCACCGCAACAAAAAAGCGGCCCGTTAATACAGACCTATGCATGTTTACAGTTGATTAAATTAGTAATAAATCAAATAACAGGAGGCTCTTATCAGAGGGTGTGTGTACATAATATCGCCACGACAAGTTTAGTCCTTTGTTAACCTTTACACCCCATTGAAAAAGTCCACAAATTGTTAGCTGTTGTTGGTGGAATTGGTGGATTTAAGCCAGCGACGCATGCCAGACCGTACATTAGGGCTCATGTCGAGTGCTATGAACCTCATGATGAAACAAAGGTTGGATTTCAATAGCTATTTCCTGCACCACGCCTCACACTCTCCGTGCACCTCACCCCTCCAAAATAAGCACGTGTTTTGAGTGTGCTGTAAATGATAACATTGTGTCTCTCTATCTGTAGAACTCAAGCTTCGGTCGTCTGTTATCATGCCAGGCTTGTATTCAGATGGCCGTCCTGCAACAAACAACTGGGAAAGAAATGTCGATTATAGCTAGGCATTCGTGAAGTATTGCATTGTGATACAGCGTTACCTGGGATGTAACGAATGCCTTTATTTCTGTGATGTGCCTGTTGTATGATTTACAAATGGGGAGCCTTTAGAGGTCAGGCTTGAGCTGACCTCTTGACCCGCCTGTAGTTTACCCAGAAGTCCAGCAAAGGCTCAACATTGAAGGAAGTCTATTGTGGCCTTGTCCTCTGTGTGAACCTCTCAATGTCCCAGCAGAAACAAACGCTCTAGTAAAATGAGAGGAAACCATATTTAAATCCTGCAAATGATACCACGGTCATTATGACTATCCTCTCAAAATGAATTATTCCTCGGGGGGGGGGGGGGGGGGGGGTTATAAATTTAAATTTTGTTTTTTTTTATAAAATATAAAAGGTGTGTTATGTGGTCCGTCGTGGTCGGCATTGTGTACGGGGGGTTATACATGCAGGTCTGCCGCCGCATGACATCCATCAAGCCCGCTGTCACTCATGATTTTTTAATTCCCAGCTTTTACCTGTCTGTAGGCTTGCTAGATGCTTGTGGAGTGAAGCTAAAGCTTAATAATAAAGGTTCCAGCCGCTAGTCAGTGTGCCATGGATCACTAACTTCTCAGAAATTCACAGCAAGCCCAGGACAGTGTTCTGTGAACTGAAGGCTTCCTGAAAAAACAGAAAGAAAATAACTGGGAAATTGTATGGCGACCACAGACATCTGTTTGTTGAAGCTAATTGCTCGATTGTGTATTGTACATGCATTTAAAACTAGCTCCCTCGTCTATAATATTTCTCCCTCATTTACCCACATGTGCCTTGAGCTGTAAGAAGTGCTGCAGAAAAACAGATGAAGGGAAGGGATGTCATATGTGATTAGTTTGTCGCTGTCCAGCTGTTTATAGCTTTACTTCTAAATCTCATGAGTAATGGTGATCAATTTTTACTGAAAAACAAACACAGGTATAAGCACATACATAAAATGGCATTACAATGAAAACATTCTGATGCGTGTGTGAAGCCTCATCGTGTTTGTTTGTTTATTTGTTATGTTCCTTTCTGGTTTGTTGTGCTAGGTTCCCTATTTAACATATTCACTTAGCTGGGTCATTATCCGATTAATAGCCTCTTAAATTTTATGGAGGAAACCACAACAACAACAACAGCAAAATATGGTTGCAGCTCTTTTCTCCTCATTTCCTGTTTTCTTCTTCTCTCCCTCCCAGCCGGAACTTTGCAGTCATCCTGAAGTAACACGTACGCTAACACTAAAACGCGGAGGTGTGCCACACCGTGTGACTTTCTGGAGCCTTCCGACCCTCTGCCCAGTTTGGTCTTGCTAAGCTGATCGATACTGTCCTCCACCCAGCATGCTCAGAGGTTCACACTGACAAGGAACAACAAACTGAGAGCTTGGGTGCTTTGCTAAACAGAAGCCCAACAACTCCCTCTAGCTGCAGTGCTCCACGCTCTCCCGCTTCTCATTAAAATTCAACTAACCTGAAGCGTACCCCCCTCCGTCGTGCCCCCAGGATAAACTCACTGCAAGATACGGCGTGAAACCTGGTCGCCCACAGCCTTACTCCCGCAACTGCAGGACGAGTAAGATGCGGTCAGATGAGAGGAGCAAAAGCCCTGTTACCTGCCCGGCTCACAGCGTTACGGAAACCCTTCAGCGTCTGTGTGAAATGACAGTTCTGGGATACGTGGGGATTAAACACGGCATGAGCGGCAGTGATGAATGGTTAAACAAAAATGTAAAACAACAATAATGTTTATGTAACAACAACAAAAACAACACAACAACAACAATAATAATAATAATAATCATTATTATTACTACATTGTCCGTATAATAAAATCTAAGCTGTAGATATTGTACAGGAAGTTTATGTCAACAACAGGCAGTAAAGAGGAAATCTAATCTGAAAATAAACTTTGTGAAAATATTCATATTTAAACTGTGCAAAAATTCTCATATTAACTGTTAAAAGGATTTGTGCATGACCCATAAGAAAAGGTGTTAGGCGTGATGTTAAACATGCACATTGCATTTTGGCAGCATTATAGACGAGGAGCTTCATACTGTACCTGCTCTGTCCTCTGCGGCATGAGGATCGCTGTCTCCCGCTACATCCAGATGCATATTATTTTCCAAGTGCGTTAAAATGACATGGGCTGGATTCAGCTCATAAGCGGACACTCAACCCGCAATTAAGCAATTATATAGAGAAGCATGCTGAGGGACTAATGAGGCAATAATAATAACAAAATAAACATCTATGGCCAAAGCTTGATTAAAACAGACCCTCAGGGAAGGGAAGGTGGGGCTGTGTGTGACCCTGGCTTCCACCACTCACACATGTTTAATGTTCTTTACCTTTGCTAAATTCCCCTGAAGTTGGTCAGAGTTGTGAAAGCCTTTCTTTGGAGCAGGCCGATTTAAGGCAGGAAAATATCACCCTGTCACGCCTGCAAGCAAACCTATACATATTTCATTAGTTGTATCTCTTGCAGAGCCAACGGAAGCCTTTTCATAAATATGCACAAGCCTCGTTCAATCCGTGCAAGAGGGAGGCACAAGCTTGTCAATAAGTATGACGGTATTTCAGTCACATGCGCCCAGTGCACATTCCCCAGACTAATTGCAGAGCCCAACCCCCCCAACAAACACACAACTACCTCCAACATGGTTAAACACAGTCTT
>JAODKC010000043.1:11808203-11819149 GCA_026777985.1 Mormyrops attenuatus
CCCCCCCCCCCCCCCCCCCCCCCCCCCCCCCCCCCCCCCCCCCCCCCCCCCCCCCCCCCCCCCCCCCCCCGCTCTGAGCGGGGGGGGTGCTTACTGGACAACGTTTCATCCCTAAGGTCATCCTCGCCGGGAATGCTTTTGAAAAGGGCCTCCTTTCTCTCTGCGCTGAAAAACACGTATCTTTACAACAATCGGGCCCTGATAGGTCACAGGGGAGATAAGCTTTTGGAGGTAATACAAAGTAGGCCGGCCTCACACCAGAGAGCCAAGGCTGGGGAACGACAGCCAACTCCAGACAGAGAGGTACCACCCTCCCGGGCCCTAAGAGACTGGGAGGTCTGGAGCCGCGAGTCCAAAAGACGGTCCCGGAAGATCAGGAAAGTAGTCAGGAGTCCAGAATCCATCCGCTGCCGTCGGGACTATATTTTGATATTTATGAAGTGAAAAGGACTTCAAATGTACCTAGAATAAACTATAGGCAGTGTTGTGAGTAATGCCGACACTCCACTTACATTTTTCTCATATTGTCTCTATGGAATCGATAATTTTTCTGTACAGCAGATAGCAAATGTCTTTTAGCGACCAGTTCTTCTTCACTTCTCTCCTCCTCACTCATTTTTACCAAATTTCTGACAACTGATCACACTGTCTAAGAGTGAGTCTGACAGCAAGGACTAAAATGATTCTGATTGGTTCAGAGAAGCTCACGGAAAGGACTGCCGGTAAAATTCACATTCATTTTGTGACATATACTAGATAATCTTGAAAAGGAAGAATCATTAAAACTGTAACGTAAAATAACATAACAAACTAAAATACCATATACCACAGTATAATGTACGGATGGTATGACGGTATGAAAAATCAGATCGCCCAAGCCTAATCTCAAGCCAACGGACTATCGTGGTCCTTGCGATACAACAATTGCATGTGCACATTCTGCAGTGTCGATATTAATCTCACACATTGCCCAGCCCTAGTTGGGACCATGGAAATTCAGTTATAACTATTAAATTCCACACCTGAAGCCCTCAATTAAACTGAAGAATATCGTGCATGCTGCTCACCCTATCAGCCCTTTCCAGCACCGGGGTAATCAACAGGATGAATGTTATGTAGACAGCGATTTAAAGAAGGGGAAAATGATTCAAAGCGCTTTTTTTTCAGGGCGTCCTTTATCATCCTGATAATCATTTATATTGTGCGGTGAAATTAATTTACGTCCCCCCTTCCCCACTAAGTCCGAATCTCACAGCCTTGCCGCTGAGAGGGAGGCCATTTAGAGCGTGATTAGCTTTCGGGTTTGTTTCTTCGGTCTTCGTCTCGCCCGTTTCCGTGCCTTTTTATGGTGTTCCTTTGGTGCCCTCTTTGCCCTTTGTTGTCAACGCTGCATGCGGCACGGTGTCATCACACGCCGTTTACAGGAGCTTCAAACAGAGCCTACGCACCGATGCCACATCACGGGGAAGCGCCTTGCCGGGCTACGCACGGTTCACATGCGTTTATGGCCTCAGATTGCACCGTTAAGGACAGAGTGAAGAAGGCCTGTTGCAAGGAGAGGGAGAAAGGAAAAGTAAGCTATACATCACTTAGATGGATTTAACTTTTAATTGGTATGAACAATACGGAAAATCAGTCTGATTAACTGCAAAGGTGAGTAACAAATTGCTATACTCGTTAAATGAGAAACAGATGCACATGTGAGAAATAAGATTTGATACTTGGAAACTTGACATTTCTATAATTTCTCTATAGCCACTGATGTCTGCAGAATAACAGAAGAAGCACAGTTTAGGTGACAAACGAATGCTTCAGTGGATCTGTGTGAATGTACTTTAACCACTTATGTAGATGTCTGCCAAATAAGGGCATGACTTTTGATCCACTATCGAACTATGTCTAAAGTTGTGTCTCGGTTCTGCCTCTGCTGGCAGACAATCTCAGGGCAGGAGAAACGCCAGGTCTCCTATATGACCTTCGCAGATGTCATGTGCCCATCCAGAACACACCAATACATAGCTATGTACAATGTGGCAGAGCTGTGCAGGACTTTTTCAGGGGCAGATGCTCAAAGGGTAAAAAGGGGCACTCGGTGCCATTAAAGCCCACGCACAAGGTCACATTAAATAGTTCCGGTAAAACGGGTCTGTGATCTGGCTCCCCTAACTCCCACACATGTGTCTGCAAATAAACAAATAAACATCAAATAAAAAAACATCTAAAAAATAAAGAAATGCCAGAAATAGAGGCAAATTTTAATAAGTATCATGCTGTAATGAAAACATTGCATTTTAATAACTCTGTATTCCCCCTCAGAATGTATCCCAATAAAAACTATACCTTTAATATAACTTTAAATAAAAAAAAATATTTTATACATACATATTACGTATATAAGCCCCAGTAAGTATTTTGGGCTTGGAGCTCTGCCGTCAGACACCCACGTAACAGGTGTAATCGGACGCCAAGGTTGATTATCGGAGAATGGATACACTGCTTACTGTGAGTCTTCCCCTCTTGGAGGCTTCCAAGCGAGGTCTCCAGGTTGGTGAGCTTAAGATTAAAGCATGGGGGGTGGGGGGCTGAACATTTTCTAGTGAAGAGGAAATGGCAGAATGGAGCAGCTAAAAGCTCCGATTTCCCCCCCCACCCCCCCCCCGGCATCTCCTCGCCAGCCTTCCACCTGTCAGCCGTTTTCATCTCAGCCCACAGACACAAATCCTTTGGCTTTCGCTCTTGTTTAACGCAGCCTAATAATAAAGAGCTCTCCAGCTAAATACATCTTTATTCTGCCATTAATGGCGGCGCTTCAAGTAGGCGCTGAGTAGGGAGGCAGCCGCAAACCCTTCAAAGTCGAGGCATTTAAAGCCACTCTCAAATCAATCAAGCCCTCTGTCCAGTAAGTGCTGCTTACATGAAATATTCATAAACCATTCTCTTTTTCTTTTCCCTCCCCTAATCGCTGCTTTAAGGCAATCATCTCGGCAAGGGGAGGGCCTGATGGGGTGGCCCTTGGATCCAGTAGGCTGCAAGTTTTGTTCTGTGCGAAAAAAGAGCAGCAAACGGTCAGAACGGTCTCTCTATCTCTCTTTCCAGGCCCTATTCCCCTGCCTTAGTCCACCTCGATGATGTGATTTATTTATTTGTTTGTTTGCTTATTTGTTTGTACGTTTGTTTATCGAACTGTCGTTTCTTGAACACAAATTTGACTGTCGGGTGACTAATTATTGATGTTTTACCTTGCTGCCGCGGTGCGATTCTTTTTTACCTCCTTTAACGCCCGGATACACAAAGGTCTGGCGAGCACGCTGCCGTCGGCAGAGACTTTGTCATTAGCCGCGGCTCTTCCCTGTGATTTAACAGCCTTTTATTTAAAGCAGGCAAGCAGATCCGCCCCCGCAAACCTTTGAGCGCATACATAATGACGGGCACACTCATCTGTCACGACTGAAGGGGCAACAAATTCAAGGCGATGGGCAGCGTGGGACCGTGAAGCGCTAATGTGCACAAATGGCTGCCCCCCCCCCCCCCCATGCCCAGTTACCACACAAACCCCAAGCCTGCTCTCATTGGTTGGTTGCCCTGTGAAGATGGCTACGTTTTACGTTCTGTGAGCGTACACCTCCTCGGCCTTCGTGATTTTCAAGTACGCCGCTCTCTCTTGCTCAGGAATCATGGGCTTTCAGTGTTTAAGTGGGAAGATCTGCGTTAAGTCAGTGTTTTGGAGGGATTCAGGTGACACCGATATGCTCTTACTGCAGTGAAATCTGAGGCCATTAGTATCACACCCATTTTGCATATAAATGTCATAATAAATGTGTATTTTAACACCTGTTTTAAAATTGTTATACAGTTCTCCAGTTTTTACTTAAAATTGTTCAATTCAGTAGTTACATGATAACATAAGTCGTTGCTATTTCTAGTTACTGCATTTTATGCATGATTTGAAGGGTATTAAGGGTAATTTACCTTGGAGAGAGATCATCTTGATTAGCCATCAAAAATAAAAACAGCAATTATAAATGAGGTATCCTGTAACATTTGAGGCATTGATTTCATATAAAAGACATTATATACAGCTCATTGTAAAGCTTGTGTGATGCTGTCCTGTTAGATGTATATAAATATTTAAAATATCAGTTCACGCTATAATCCAGTATGTTACTGTTCTGATTATGGACTGGTTGCTGGTTATCTCTCTGTCCCCTGGTCCATGGAAAATCCCAACCATACTCATTCATTTCCAGTGGCTTCACTGCCTCTGTTCTGTCCAAAGCGGTCAATCCGCTTCCTGTCTGGAGCCTGCGGTGTTTCCATGAAGGCGAAGGGCACCGCGCGATTCCCAAACACAACTGTGCTAACACCTTTTTATTACCCGAGTTTACACAACTCATATTAGGAATTCATGGACCTGACAAAAGGGATTACAGGCTGGAGATGATCCTGTCATTAACGGCCCGGACTTTCATCATGGCTGAAACCGAGGGAATTTGCCTGGTGACAAGTCGTGGCGGACATATCAGAGCCCCACAGCTGTGCCCTTTATCTGGGAGGGGGGAGGTAGGGGTGGGTGGAGTGAGGGGAGCCGGGGGGGCTGATGGCTACGAGTATAGGATGGGGACAGTGCGCCAGCCAACCTGGATTAGTCTGTCACTCCGGAGCCGCCGTGCATGATGGGTTAGGGTTTTTACAAAATGTCACAGAGATCAGAGTAATTTCTCCGCTAATTGTGTCTCATCTTGTCTTAATAGTGTGTGTTTAATGGTTTTTGTTACAAAGACACTCATTTATTCCATCTCTGGTGTTTCCGAGGAGCGGACAAAGTTAACTTTTATTTGCGTGCCGGCGACACGTCGGATGTTTATAATCTTGTGTGATTAATGTGATTCGGTCTTAGTGGGGAAGGATGACAGTAAATAATTCCCCACTTTGAATTTACCTTAATCTGCTTCGAGCCGTCAGCCTGAGCTCTGCTGTTAATGACAGGGAGAGCGGCACGCAGCATGGAAATGAAATCTTTGACAAAGACTTAAAAAATATAACGCTGCAGTCCTGAAAAAAGTGGTCAACAGTAGCAAATGACATTTAAGCAGAGGTCAAATGGTATAAAAACAGTATGTAGCATTTAAAATAGAGAGGAAGAGCTCCCACTGTATGCTGATCAAAAGAAACACATGATAAAGATTCAATCTGACGACTCTATTCCCGACTGGTAGGGATGCAGTAGTGCATGATTCCTATTCTCTCCTCCAACATGCTGCTAAAGGCACTGATGTTAATCTCATGTGAGTCAGGGCGATTAGTTAAGCCCGTGAACAGGAAAACACCAAATCCGCCATGTGTGCTGAATTAGCTTTACCCACACCCACACCTTTCTGTATATATGAGGTATTTAATGGCTACTAAATGAGAAATCGATGCCCGCGGAGTGTTGTAAAGAGCGGCGTTTGACGTCTTAGCCGCAAGAACGCACCCGGCGCCCAAGCATCCTCAAGGTTATGCAACCTGTGTTTATGACATGGCCGTTGTTTGCCAGGTGCCATCAAAGCTGGGACCCAGCTAATGAGGGAGACGCATCATCCATGCCTCTTTTGTGGCACGGTAGTGCTGATGCGCACTGTCTACCCACTGTTACTCTGTCATACATATTCTTGTTCTTTTGTTCCAGCTAGTTCAGGAAAGCAGGTCTTCACTTCCTTTACTCACTTAAGTTAGCCCCTTACAATTCAGTATTAATTACTTTCACCAAATTGGCGTTAAACTAACATGATCTCATTACACTTAACATACAATATCAAAAGTAGTTCTGTGGCTGTTTTTATTATGGCTTCATTGTTATTCACTTTTTGCTCTATTCCTTTTAAATTCTGGTTAATTCATTTTAGATTAGACATTATTTTAGCTTCGCTGAGAATACGGAATGTTATTTAAAACATTTTTTTTTATTCTATACATACAAATGGATTCATTTAATGAATTCTACAGAAATGTTACTTTCTCAAAAAACTGCTTATTATTATTATTATTATTATTATTATTATTCATCCTAAAAGTAGATTACAGCTACACTGGATAAAACAGTTACACATTTTAATAGCCTAAATCTATTGTCCAGGCACATGCTTTGGTTTTTTTGGTTTTAAGCTGTATTATGTATTTGAAAAATGACTAATGTATTACAGTGTGAAACGGCAAAATCGTCATTATCTGTACAGCTGTCTAATAGGAACAGAGAAAAAATCACAGCCTTTTTTGTGAAGTTCCTCTTTTAAAACTTTGCTCTTATCACAAGACATATTTCAGACACATGTTAATGATGTGACACAGATAGCTTTAGATTGCTATGCTAAGCTGCTATGCTATGCTGGTTTAACGTGCTGTGTAAGCACAACCTTCTTAACAGTATAATATAGCATCACTACATTTTGGGTATTTAATTTACATTGTATGGATAATATGAAAAGAATATATTCATCCTCAGTAGAAAGTTCAAATATTTCCAGTTTGTCGCTTTCTGGAGCAGATTCAGGAATCCGGCTCTTTATCAGGTCAACGCCTGTTTCGTTAAAATACACAAAAGACATAATATGAGGAAGTAACAGTTCCCACTCGTTTCGAAGCACCAATGAGACCATAAGCATAAGATTTTGCAGTGAACACCCAGCATTATTTTCCAGAAGGTAACAGTCTGTCGGGAGATGTGAGCCTGTTTGGCACCGCGTGCAAATACTAACCCCAGACTGGGGCTCCTCGCATCAGCCGAGATGAAAGGTGGTTTTGGATTCAGCGGGCTTCCGTTCGGGCAGTGTGGGGTGCCAGCGTGCGGCGCAGCCAAGCAAGAACGAGCTGACATTCTGACAGTCTGCGAGCAGCTCCGCCCGGGGGGGCTCCAGGGCATTTTAATTGGTCTGCTTCCCAACTGTAATTTTTCATAATTGCTTCAAGACATTCAGCTTCGGCAGAAGAAAAAAAAAAGAGAAGGGGGGAAAAAAAATCAATGCTGATGTAATAATATGTGTAATTTTCTGACACGCTCCGGGGACACCACAAAAGCCTGCAATCAATGGAGATGAGCTGAGGAGAGATCCCTTTCTCCGTAGAGTGATGGGGTGGTGTGTGCCACATGACTTAGCCGCTCCCCATTGTCTCGCTGCTGTCTAATTGACCCAGTGCGGCAGCCTCCCTGCTGGAGGGGCCCGAGTCGGTAATTAATGAGCCTGCCGTCGTGGACTTCGTTCAAGGAGGAAGAATACATCAACGTCTTTGTGTTGCCCTCTCTCGAAATCACTCTCTGTGTACACTCCAGCCCCTCTTTTGCTTATTTGCCTGCCTATCTTTGACGCACACCCCCCCCCCCCATTTCCGGAATGTTTCCGTGGCACTGTAGACACGGCGATGGCCTCGGGTTGCAGTGTTCCCAGAGCCGTGGGATGCAGATATGCCCAAGCAGGCGACGCTCATAGGTCAGCGGCCAACATGCGCAGCGATGAGTTTTAAACTGGGGTATGTCCCCCTCAATCGGGGCCCCCCGGGTGCTGAGTCTGTCGCAGCGGGGGGGATTCTGGCCGCCGTAAGACGATCACGAGATGGTGATCAGTGAAGCATCCTCTGCCCCTGATTTGCCTCAAGTAAAAGGTCACCGGTCGCTTTGCTTGATGGTCTCATTAAGGTGTGTTGGAGCTCTGACTGTGAAAAATGGGCCGGGGTGACCTTGGTGAAGGACGTGGTGGGGCAGCCAAGTGACGCGTGTATGAGGCATTTTTACAGGCCAATGTCAATACCTCAACAGGGATTATTACTAGCTATGATGGTTTTTCATGGTGTAATTTCAAAGTTTACTACTTCAGTTGGTAAACATTTGTGTGTTAAATGTGAAATTTATTGGATATGTATGTGTTTTATCAGTGATGTAGTTATTATTTACATTTACATTTATATTCATTTAGAAGACAATTTCTTTAAAGCGATGTAAAAGCAAGGCAAATAACATATTGACAACATACAGCTGTTAAGGAGTCAACTAGGCTGAGCTTCTGGTGAATGGCCAATGTTGGAGCAAGAGCTACACAAAATCTTTCACACTGATCAAGAACCTAATAAGCATATTCAATGACGAAAAAGTGCAACATTAAAAAGATTCAGGGAACACTGAGTGGTATCAGGCTAGTAGAGGTTATCAGTTAGTATTAGTAGATTATGAATTAACTTGAGCAATCCAGGTTAATATCTTTAGTTCAGAGCCCCCTTCATCTTGTACCCCTTTCTTACATGGTGCATCCCAGGCACAGAGGGCCATCTCTGAGGAACCAAAGGGTAGGGGAACGGGCCACTGGAGCGGAACGGGGTAGCTGCGTGATGGAGCCACAAATAAAGGCTGATGCTGTCTTCCACACAAGCTGGTTTAGGATTTGGCGTGCATGCCCGGAACATGTGTGTAACCCGGGGGAAGAGGACATATTAAAACATGGGGAGATGCATGTTAAATCTCCTGTCTAGGAGAACACAAACCACAAATTTAAAAAAGATCTGTCTCGTTCTGTCTTCCTGTGTCTCTCTCTGTTCCAACAAAACTTGTGAGACAAATACTGCGAAAGATCAGGGAGCCGGGTCTTCACTTGGCGTTATCCCTCTGCGACACTTTCTTTACTTTCTATTCTTCCTGGGCTGAAGGTGGGGGCTGGCTGGGGCTGGAGGTTATCTCTGTTTTCCTTCAGGGAGAGGTGGTACGGAGCCCTACCCCCCAAACCCCCGCCCCGGCCCATTCAGGCCTGACTGGTCACACCTCCTGCTTCTCTATGGTCACCTTTGAGCAGATTAACCCTTTCAAGCAAATAATAAAGAAGGCAGAGCAGGTTAAAAGCGCACCTTGGCTACGGGATCAGCGAGCCGCTTTGATCCACCATCTATGGCAAATATATTAGTGCAGTTTAAGCCTCCCCATCTGATTTGTTTTTGTAAATTTGTAGGAGTAGTTTCTAATCCTATTAGGCGTCCCAGAGCTAACCTGCGTCAGATGGCGAGCACTCCTGCGACGCGGAGCCAGAGGCGCGGGGCAGGACTGAGTGCTAAGCATTTAGCATTTAGCCTCTGACCGGCCCTCATGTCCATCTCTAGAACAGATCGAGAAACATTACGAAGTTAACAAGTGAATTTATACCAAATTGGATGCACCCATGCAGGCATGCATGAGTTCAGCCGTGCACCACACATAACAGGGGTGATGAGGTGATGGAGATTGGGTGGGGTGGAGGGGGGAAGGGTGCTACGATTTCTACACCTTCCATCTTCCTGTCAGGGCCCAACACCTCATGGAACAAAAGTCAGCGATTCAGTCCAAATGCGGTCTGACAGGCCGGTGCAACCCATGTTATTCCAGTCTCTTTGTGGTGCCAATCTCCCACCTCTGGTATGACGCCCTTTCAAAGACGCGCTGGATTTCCTAGAGAATTTGCCCCATCCACCTTCCACATTGCATTATCGTACGGGGACATGGGTACCAGTTCCCTGCTACACATCCACAGTTCTTCCTCCTCACTGCTGAGAAGAGGCTAATTAAGATGGTGCATAATCCTCTTGGACACAATATCAGCAAAAAAAAAAAGACTTGAATTCCAGCTACTTTATGTTTAAATAACAACTAGACCTGAAAAGGTTTACTCTGATAGCTATTTAGACATTAGCTACTAACAGAATTTTCCTTAGTCCAGTTGAAGGTAGAAAATATTCTTAAAATCTGGAAGAACGTGCAAGTGCAAGAGATTGTGTCAATTAATCAAAGAAAGTGAAGTCTCGTAAAAGCATACAAAAATGCATTTATATCTTAGAATTTTCCCTTTCCAAAATTCAGTGAATTATTTCATATTGTGGCTGGGTCATTTATCTACGACCGCTGATTTTATTTCATTTTACAACTTACTTATTTTCTGGCTTCCTTAAAACGGCATCTGATGAACATTTGAATTTATCACATAATATTAGTACAAAAAATATACAGGTATGAGAATCTGCAGTCAATGAAGAATTTGTATAAATCATGTAGTGTCTGCATTGGCACACATTGGCAAAACAGAAAATTGATTTTGCTTTTGTTCATTTCTGAGAAATATTTTAAAAAAGTGGAAGCAAGAAACTTCGAGAAGCCCGAGAGAGATTATTTTATGTCATTGACCAGAACTGTTACCCGCGGCAGGTTTACTGGAAGTTTCCAGTTGAATTACACACACATGGAAAATCGCCATGCACTTTGAATGCATTACGAAAGGTTTTAATTCTCCTGAAGAAATCATTTAATTGCGGTCCACTTTTAGTTAGGGGAAACTAAAACGCTATAAATGTTATTGAAAGAATACTGTTCCATGAAAATGTTTCTTTTCATTTTCAATTTGTGTGGAAAATGTAGTAGTTGGAGCATAATAGTAAGACCAGTAATTTTGGGATCATTAACGGCTTGACTGCCTTTTGTATTTGAAGAAATTACTTTGACCCTTGAACATGGACTGCTAAACGTTTGGGTGTGCAGAGGAGTGTGAATGTGTGCATCTTAAAAATAATATTTTATTACTACTGTTGTTATTATTGACATTTATTTCAAGGGTGAAAAAATCTGCTTCATTATAATTTCATGCAAGTTGACAAAATGTTAAGCCTAAATAGAAAATCATCCATCCGTCCATCCATCCATCCACCCATCTATCTATTTTCTGTACCTGCTGTTCAGGGAGGAGGTCTGGAGCCTATGGGCACAAGGCAGGGAACAACCCAGGATGGGGTCCCAACCCATCGCAGGGCATACTCACACACCATTCACACCTATGGGGAATTTAGTAACTCCAATTAACCTCAGCATGTTTTTTGACTGTTGAGGCGGGGGGGGGTGGGGGGGGTGGAGTATCCAGAGGAAACCCCACACTAACACAGACAGAACATGCCAACTCCACACACACAGA
>JAODKC010000043.1:11819159-11839676 GCA_026777985.1 Mormyrops attenuatus
CGGGGCCGCGCGGCCCGGGCCCCGCCCCCCCCCCCCCCGGACGATCCAGAGGAAACCCCACAAGAACACAGAAAGACCAGGCAAACTCCACACACACAGAGCTATGGTGGAGACTCGAACCCTGTGAGCCAACAGTGTTAACCGCTGTCTCACCATGTGGCCCCTGCTAGAAAATCAGTTTCATTTATTCATTTTCTGCCTTGTGTAATTATGTAATTTAAAAATAAGACCAAATCCAAGCCTTTCTTCTTGGTTCTTCAGCACTACAAACATAACAAACATACTGATCAATTTAACAGACAATGCTTGCTCACCCTGTGATACATGTCACATGGTGTTCACCGTGCATTACGCTCTGGTAGATATTAAATTTAACAACACATTTTTTTTTTTTCATCCACATTTTGAATATTGTACTTTTCGCAATAATTTACGCGACACTGGTGCTGGTGTTATCAGTGTAATAACGGTGAGCGTGTTTATTTTAATGCATGTCTGCATTTTATCACAGCTAATTAAGTGTGGAATCCAGGCCTGCAGAGAGGCAGCCATTAGGAGGTCATTCTATCAGCAATCACTCGGGCTCTTGATCACTTCTGACACAGAGCATGACGCATGTCTAGGGCCACAAGGTTGTACTCGATCAAGGCAACCCTACTCGCTCCTCCCTCTCTAAACAAAAATGGGTTCTCCGCTGCCCACAGAGAAAACAAGAAATTAATCACCAGACGACCAGGACGTCCAGGCGGAGCTGAGGTCATCGAGGTTGCACCTCGCCGGGTGCTCGCGGGTCATGATGTGGCCGGTCGTGGCGGCGTATGTGACTGACTCTATAAAACACCACCCACAACGTGTCCTAGCTGTGATTGGAGAGTTTTAAAAACATACTATGTATTTAACTATTCACAGAGGTTCCCATAATGCCTGTGGGTAATATGGCCGCGGTCTTAAGCAGTAAACCTTGAGGTATGGTCCAGCCTGCTTGGTAATTAGAGCTCTTAGGAGGTGCATGTAGGTCTTTAGCATTACTTATTCACTCTGATTGTTTGCTAAGACCTAGATGTAAATCCACAAGCTGCACATGACCTGACTGGGCCCTCGATGGACCCTTCCGCCTGCCACTGCCTCTCTCCTACACCCCAGACAAATGCATGCCGGAAACAGCCTGCCTAGTGGTGACCATTTACCAGCCATGTAATTTCACGTTCATGCAATATTTACGCATTGTGTTTGTGGCAAGGTTAGGGACCAAGAAGGAGATCAGCCTGTTATGTCTGTTGGCCAAGAGGGATGTTAATGCACAGACAAAAGCTACCCACAGACACATTTCCAGCCTTTTTTATGTGACTTAGAGCATCAGGACATACCAGAACACTTTTTTTGTGGAATTATTTCTCTTGAAGCAACATAAAACACTTTTCAAATTGAGACCTAAAGAGATATTACAGTGATATATAAACAATAAAAATCAGGACAACAAAACAGTTAATATTCAGAAGTTTTTTTTACAGAGAAGGCAAAATAAGGTACTGTACTTATATATATTTTTACTTCTTTCTGAAGAATTCTGCAGATGATGAATTTCAAAGTAAAACCAAAAAAGTGTCTTTGTAAAAAGAATTACTGAAAAGCATTAAGACACTTTTCGAAAATATTATCTTATTCATCTTATTATATCTTATTTATCTCATTATATTATATTTGTCTTATTATATCTTACATCTTTAGCTGTATTGTCATTTTATTTTAATTTTGCTTACAATGACTTTGCTCATTTGTATTATTTATGAGACTATTATAAATCTCAGTTATACTTTATGAAATCTAGTCCACAAAAGCTGCTCTCCTGAGGATCAGTTACATCTGGCAACTGTGTGACTTTTGATTGAGTGTTCGCGCAGCTATTTGTGTGTGTGTGTGTGTTTACAAAACTGTGGGCCAAAACTGTGAAAACTCTTCCAATTTTTAGAGATTGCAGAACTTAACACCAGTTTCTCCAGTTACTTAGTTAATCATCCAGTGTATGATATCTGTAACATTATCGCCAATATTCCTGTAGTAATTTTGAAAAAGTAATGCTAGGTGTTTCTGCAGTTTCGGCCACTGGCGTATATGTGTGTGTGTGTGTTTTATTATAGAATAAAAATGAATAAGTATCTTTAATACGTATTGTCCTTGGCAGTATCAGACCCTTCAAATCTTTCTCAAGATGTTAATGATTAATATAATAAATACCAACATATGTCATACATGTGTGTTTTTATATATGTATATGTTTGGCCTATTAATTACAGTCAGTTGTGCAATCAGTTGTTCTTTCTATCCTCTTCTTACTCTTTATTATTATTGTTATTATTATTATTATTATTATTATTATTTGATGCAGCCAGACCTTTGTGTTAAAGCCATTAGCCATAGAAGCCCGTATCTTGCAGTTGACTGTCTCACCTCTTACTCTACCTGCTGGTCCATTAGACCTTAAGCAGCTGCGTCCTGCAGGAGCACAAGGGCAGCAGCACATGGCAAAGCAGGAGACAGAGTCCCCACTGACCCCTCAGGCCAGCCAAGGCAGTGACTGATGTTCCGCTAAGATCCAGGCACCAACCTCTGTCGGGTCAAAGCGTCCCTCTCCCACAATGTGAGTACCAACATCCGCCGAATTTAAGAGGAGTTTCGTTACTTTGAAAACACCCTGCAGGTCACGCCTGGCCATATGGGGCAGCGCTGAGCACAGCGGGGGCAAGCAGGACAGGAGTGCACTGTGTGGTCGCATCCCAGTCGCTGTGAGGCAGAGTGGAATGTCAAAATTTGAGATAAGGAACTGAATTGAACAGAAGCCTGTAGACACATGGCCGTAATGTTTTCACCGAGAAAGAAAAACAATCTTCACAAAACACGCCTCTTCCACTATTCCTGTATACTGCCACCTCTGGACAGAAAACAGAACTACAGAACATTTTTGAAAGTAAGCTGGGTCAAAAATTAGGCTTTGTCCCAGCTTAAGATTCTCAAAAAACAAAAAAAAATTCTTTAATTACCTGCTGCAGAACCTTGACAGACGTCATACCAAGTGATCCATCAGTCCTGATTAACATTTACAGCTCTGTGAATGGTCCCATTTTCAAACTGTCACCATATAATTCAATAAACCTTTATTTTTCTCTTTGAATAATGTCCATTTTCATGTCTTAGGGTCCAGGACGTGTAAGCTGGTGTGTCTGCCTGTAACATGATCCCATGAGTTTTGCTCCCTCCGGGCCCATTATGCTAGCGGATAGCACCTCTAGACGAGCACCCTCCACCGCCGTGTGGTTCAGAGAAACGCCTCACTTCCACGTCTCCCCCCCCCCCCTTTTCAAACAAGCCGGCCATGCCGTGATGCTTTCCAGAGCCAAAGTGCAGCGCTTTCGTTTTTAATTCGGTGATTTTGGAAAAGTAGCATATTCACCCCATCAGCACTGCGTTCATTCACGGCCCCCCCCATGTGTCCGCCATCGCATGGGGGGGCTTGGACACTGTGAGCATCATGCCAGCCACTGACAAATCTCGGCATGGCTCACCCCCATCTGTGGGGCCATCGACCACATTGGACAGATGAAAACACCGCCCCCCCCTCACCCAAATCCCAACCTTTTCCAGCCACAAAAAAGTGAGGGGGGGGGGGCATGAATTCAATCCTTCCCTAACTGCCCACCGATGCCGCAGATGGCGTGGGGGAGGGCACACCTGAGCGGCGGGGGGGCACGGGGGTTTCCGGGAGCGAGGGGGGCTGGCCGTGGCGTCCTCCGCCTTACGTCTGGCATTGTTCTCCGAGCGCAGACGCCGGCAGCCGCTCCAAAGCAGCTAGTCATTATTACAAGTCCAAGTGTGGCTTAAAGAATGATTAATGGCCGTGTCAGACAAAAGCAAAGACCTGCACCACTTATCTCTCATCCAGCTGCTCACTGGGGCAATTGGAAGGGAATGGAAATGCGGCCCATACAGAGGCAGAGTGATAACGGGCAGGGAGAAGACAGGAAATGAGGGGAGAAGGAGAAGGGGATTGATTAGGAAAGGTTAGGCCTGTGTAGCCGGGAAGCCATTTGTGTACATAAAAATGTGTATCTCTCTCCCACACACACAGGCACACCCTTTGTTTTATAGGTATAGACATGCCACTTTACACTTGCATTTGCATATACACATATAGATATTACATATGCATATACATTTCATGTGCATATGTAAGCACTTTTATATATTTATGAGCCTTGTAAATTAATAGCATGTAGAGAAATCCGTGAACAATATTCATTTGAGGCACACCATCCTCAGAGGCATAAAGGCTCACCTGGGAAGCGTGTGAGTTATTAGTTTTATACACAAAGATGACTTCTGGCGTGTCCGTGTTGCTTACACTCAAGCCCACGCTATTGGCTCTGACGGGTGTGGGACAGTGTCTGGGGCCCCCTGCTGGCTGGCACACACCTGTACTGCAGCCAGCTCCTGCCAAAGGAGGGCGAAGGCAGCCACACATTGCCATCTAGTGGCCGCCTCTGGCACTGCGAGGCACTGCCCCTCGTGTCCGCTCGGTTTCTTGACCAGTTTGTTCTGTTTTCCGTCAGGCCCCGGTTAAACTGCCCAGATTCCAGACAGTGTGGACGCTTTCGATAGGAAATCGGGACATGGAGGGCGACAGGGGGTCAATGAGCGTGGGTGCTGCTGCCTCGCTTGAGTCGGACCCTTCTGGGTACGGGTTCTGCTCTGACAACATGGAGAGCATTCTGGCTTGCTATTTCCACAGTGGCATGAACATTATGGTCACATGACCACTGAGACCAGTCATTGACTAATTGCTAATTTTATTGTTCATAGCAATCAAGATGGAGTTTTACCTGTAGAGGACCAGTAATACTTTTGGATTCATGGTCACTTTTTCATCTGTATGTTCAGTCTGTGAATCTTCAAACACTCTTGGCCAGATTCATATTAGTCACTTGACCTCCATTTTCAACTCCTGTGTTACTTTTCCACACGTCTTTCTAAAAAACAGGATATCATAGTGGGGGAATCAGAAAATCACTCAAAGCCTAGTCCCCAAACCAGTTTATCTTAGCAGGATTTTTCAGAAGTGGGGGTGCCAATGAAACATTACCAGCTTTTAGGATCCAAATCTGATCATATTTACAGCATGTGGCTGTTTGAGTTTTGGCGTGCTGTGTTGATGGCTTTAACACACTCGCTAAATGGAAGGTGTGTGGGTCAGAGGGTGTAGGATTTGTGCCCGTGTCTGGGAGGTCATGAGTTCAATTCCTGTGGCCTGCAGAGTAATCATGTCACCTTCGGGCCTTTGAACGAGGCCCTTAACCCCAATTGCTCCCGGGACGCTGTCGGACTCTGCTCACTAATCCTCACTTGTATGTTTCTTGTATGTTACTTGTATGGCATCAGCGAAATGCGCATGTTTCGCCTGTTTGATTTCACCCGAAGGCCGACACGCGCTGCTCCCCCACCCAACAGCGGCTGCCCTATCATTAAAGGTGGATGCACCTACCACCCTGCTCCCTCTCCAGCTGAAGCTGATAAGCCATGTTACATGTTTGCCTCACTCCTTCTACGCCACGATTAATCAAATTCACTCAGGTATCTTTAATGGCATCTCCAGGTTGGCACAGAACGCTGAATCTGACTTTCTCCTTTTTTATTCACTCTGGAGTTTTTATCTCTCCGCTCGGCCTGCATGTGGGAACGATGTCCTTGCGGCCATGTCAAACACACCCACCCAAACCGGGTTCGCTGGTGACAGCCCCCCCTCCCCAACGTCACACTGTGTGAGTGACACGGATAATAACGTGTTTGTTTATGCACACCCGTCTCCCGGAGTCTTCATTGTCGTCTTCGGGGAATAACATCAGGGGAATGTGGAATGTTTATTGGTGGGATCGCATCGCGTTCCCATGTCTGAAGTTGCGTCATCTATTTGGCGAAATGCTTCTCTATTTAAATAAGCCTCTTATCGCATTCCCATGTGACACTGGCAAGGCCTGCTTTCACCCACGACGGAAGCACACATGCCATTATCCCATGATTCCTGGTTAATCTACCTTGCAAAGGGTTCTGTTGTGAGGCTGCGTGTGCAGATTGCTGCGCTGGACCCTCGCACCCAGCCTAATACTTGCTCTGAAGAGACAGGCAACCCTGGCCTGATTCGGCGTTCAAAGTCGGCATTTACCTCACCTTGCGTCCCACCCTCTGCCTCCACGGTGACAAACCTCAAACGAAAGACCCGAAAAGTCCGGTGCAGAAGTGGTACACAGAAGTTACCTGTGTGATTTAGCTAGCGGAATCTCTGAAATTCATGTGCTCTGAAATTCCATTTGTTATATCTGTTACCAGGCATAAGATTCGTTCTCGATGTGACTGCTCAGATTGTGGGAGAAATACCAGCGCCAGCACGCACGGCAGGTCAAGGGTCGATTGTACTGTCCTCATGAACGATCCCACAGGCCTTGATTATGAGCCCTTGGACAGGCGTATGTAGCACATGCCCTCGCTACCGGCTTGCTGCCGATTGACAGGGGTCCTCTTTGCTGATGGAGCAGCTCGCATGGGCTCCGGACCTGAGAAAGTTACACCCGCTGCTCTGAGCATTCTCAGAGCATGTAAAGCATGACATGATGCCATATAAACCCAGGCAGGATACCAGGCTGCAGAGGTGACATAAGTCTTTATTATTGAATGGTTAAACATTTCAGCCCTCATGGTTGTTGATGTGACCTAAACTTCAAGGAGGTCCTGAGGTACTTTAATGTACTGGCTTATGCTGCATTCCATTTACCTCGGAGGTCGGAAGTCGGAGCTAGGAAAGATGTCACACTTGAGATAATCACGTTCCAGTACAACAAGTCGGAGAGCCATTTAGCAATACCTAGGACCTATTTCAAATAGAAAGATTTCTTGCTTAGCCGGATAACCTGTCAGATTTAAGGTACCCCAATTTAAATGGCTTTATCTTGTTTCACTTAAATTTTGCCCAAACTACCTTACATGCGACAAGTTATCCGGCTAAGCAAGAAATCCTGCTTTCTGAAACAGTCCCCAGATCTAGCCAGGTTCATTCTTAGCCAGTGTTAGCGATACTAGTTGATAACAACCCATTTCGTGGTATTTTGTGCATAAAAACACCATAGCAACATGCCCACAGATAGTGGTTGGACAGTTCTGTGTGTACGACCGATTTAATGAGCCACAAATAAGACGTAAGTGCTACAATTCAGTATAAAACTACAGCTTTAACTTCTGTTGATAAAGGGTGTGTAGATCAACGTTTCTCAAACCAGTCCTCAGGGACCCCAGAATGTTCACGTTTTTGCTCCCTCCCAATCTCCTGAGAGTTGGGAATGAGCAAAATGTGGACTGTCTGGGAGTCTCTGAGGACTGGTTTGAGAAACACTGGTGTAGATTCCTCCAACTTTCAGAGTAGGAATTCCGACTTCAGGGGGTGTTCCAGTCGAAATTTTCAACTAAGAACTCGGGATTTACGCGTTATGAGTTCAAATGGAACACAGCATGACTCAGGCTGAAGCCCAGGGGCCTCTGCTAAACAGGGGCCTCAAAGAGGGGCCCCCTGGTTGACAACTTTTACGGTGCCCCCTCCCAGCAGACAATTACACCATCATAGAAAAAGGCATGTTACCGCACCTCTGTGCGGATCCACATGCCCCAATGGCTGGTTCCATTCTTCTCCCTGTGCATATCTCTCTCAACTGATGAGAAGGCACAGGCCCATTCTCTTCCAGACGCTGTGCTCTCACGGCCCTTTCATCCGGGACCCAGCCCAGCAGACAGGGGTAGGAGGGGGCGGGCGGGGCCTTCGCTGTGCGGCACTGACGTGCCTTTGAAGTGCTGTGCGGTGGCAGCTTCCTAAGTGCATTACGACTGGTAAATCTCAATCAGGAACAAAATGAAAACACCCCAAAGGACGCCTGAAAGGGAACCGTATCAAGGCCGTACATACCCCCCCAAAACTACTCATTATGCTCTGAAGTTGGGGCTGGTGTCAAGAGGCCCCCCAAACAGCAACTGAAGGTTTGGGGGAAAAGGTAAGAAACAAACAGACGTGGGAAATCTTTACTACAGTCAAAAGAATAAGACAGGGGGAAATGTTCATTCCGAGTGTTTCCCCCACATAAAGTCTGTGCATTTAGCGTGAGTGATCTCACAGGGAGGGTTTATCAAGATGTGAGGCTGCGTCTGTGTCAGGAACATAGGCCCCCAGTGCGGTGATCCGCAGTGGCCCAGAGCATGTCGGTAGACATTCTCCCTGCAATCCTGGTGAAGATGTTTTGCTATAGAACAATGCTTCAGTTCACGTCCGAAGTGGAAAGCAGTGACTGACTACAGGAGACGTGACGATAGCTTCTCTCAACATACTATTAGGGTACTTCGGTACAATAGTACAATCTCTACCTCATTACAGTACCTCAGTACATGATTACAGTACTTCAGTACAATATCTTAGTACCCTATTACAGTACTTCAGTACAATTTCTCAGTACCTCAATATCTTATTACAGTACTTCGCCACAATATCTGAGTATCTTATTACAGTGCCTCAGTATACAATTACAGTACTTCAGTACAATATCTCGGTAACTTTTTACAGTACTTCTGTACAATATCTCAGTATGATATTGCAGTACTTCAGTATAATATCTCAGTACCTCAGTACTTTCTCGTTGTACATTGCAACTTTACACCCCATTCAGCCATACTATTTTATAGTTAAGCCCAGGGTATGCAGTTTTCTTCTCCAGGTTAAGAAAATACAAATTAATGTGCAGATCTTCTGTTCTTACCTGGAAGGGTTTGACTTCAAGCTAATCACCCCACCCCCCCCCCCCAAAAAAAACAGTATTATAGATGTCTATTTTAGGTTCTTGTGTTGTTGTACATGTGGCAACACTTAGTACAGAATTATAGTGTGCTTTTAACATGTCATATCGCACACACATGGTATTGATTCCCTTCAGCCTCTAATGTGCTATTGATTTAAATGCAAAGTGGCATAAACAGGGTTCCCCTGTGTACTGAGATAGGGAACTAGGGTCTTCATACAGAATTAGAGAAGGTCATTAGTGTGAGGAGGATTGTGGCGCCCCCTGGTGGGCGTACCTGTGAACAGCGCTACAAAAAAAAAAACAACAAGCAGAATTTTATAATCTTAAAGAGAAAGGTTTAAGGAATTAGACCATTTAAACAGCATATTGTTAGATGTTTTGATTTAGGGGCAGATACAGAAAACACAAGGGAAAATATTAGCTTTAACTGCAAAACGTGTTTTGAATTTTTACATACTGTAATGTGAATGAGTTGGTATGTAATATATGAAAGCAGTTTACAGTTTTCTGCTGCATAATCAGCTAATAAATTCAACACACTCACACTCAATAGGTGGCTAAGGTAGCAAATACGCTGTGGTGCTAAACCAAGCTAGATGTTTTTTACTAAGCATATCAAACGGCCGTCTTCCATACTGTATAATGATCCTAGAGCCTCTCCCGTGAAACACAGCGCACAGAGCTTTCCATTGGCAAGCACAAATGTTACCACTCTAGATGCAAAATTCCTTCATATGAAACCATTTTAGCTGGAAAACACTTTACAGTTAAAGTATTAGATCACAGTAAAGATAAAACTCCTTCCGAGATACAATTACAGGTCATGTAGATCTTTACAATTATATAGGTAATAAGTATAACGGGGGTGGCATGGCGGTGCAGTGGTTAGCACTGTTGCCTCACACCTCTGGGACCAGCGTTCGAGTCTCCGCCTGGGTTCCATGTGTGTGGAGTTTGCATGTTCTCCCCATGTCATTGTGGGGTTTCCCCCCACGGTCCAAAGATATGCTGCGGCTAATTGGAGTAACTGAATTACCCATAGGTGTGCATGTGTGAGTGAATTGTGGTTTGAGTGCGCCCTATGATGGGTTGTTCCCCACCTTGTGCCCATAGCTTCCGGGATAGGCTCCAGACCCAGTAGGGTAAGCAGTTTGGATGATGGATGGATGGATGGATAAGTATAATGACTGTTTTGCATGGGTATTCACAAGTAACATGCTGACTCTTATTAATAATCCAGAAATATTATGACTAATATACGTATAACTGAAGCTGATGTCCTAAAAAGCCTAGCTAAGCTCAAAACAATAGTGGTCCTAAAATTGAACCCTGTGGTACCCCACTATGAAAGCAGGTCCACTGAGACATTGTGCCTCTAATAACTACCCGCTGCTTCCTGTCAGTTAACCAGTTTTTGATCCCTGCAGCTTTGAGCTTAAGCAAGAGCCATTTGTGGGGGACAACATCAAAGGCCTTCTGGAAATCTAAGTAGATCACATCGTAGGCCTTTTTGTGATCAATTTCTCTTGTAGCTTCCCCAAAGAACCCAAGTAGATTAGTTAAATAGGACCTACCTCTCCTAAATCCATGTTGGCTATCCCTCAGAATGTTACTTGAATCCAGATAATCTACCATTTTCAGATTATGGTTTTCATTACTTCTCCAGTTATGCAAGTTTAAACTGATTGGCCTATAGTTTGATGGATTACTTTTATCCCCTTTTTTGAATATGGGCGTTATATTAGCATGTTTCCAATCAGAAGGTACCACACCAGCAGATAAGGATTTCTGGAATAGTGAAGTTAAAGGACGGCAAATACTATCCCTCGTGTCTTTTAAAACCCTAGGTAAGATGTCATCGGGGCTCTGCGATTTATTTCTTTTGAGCTTAGCTAGGCTTTGTAGCACATCAGCTTCAGTCATAAATATATTAGTCATAGAAGACGCTGGATTAGTAATAAGAGTCAGAATGTTACTTGAGTCCTCTACAGTGAATACCCATGCAAAACAATCATTAAACTTATTAACTATATCAATTTCATTTTCAATTATAAGACTCTAACTATCCTGCAGGTTAGTGATTTCAGCTTTTAGAGCTCTTTTGGAGTTAAAATATTTGAGGAATGTCATCCTTAGCCTCCAATGCAATCTTCCTTTCGACATTCCTCTTTGTGAGTCTAATGTAATTTTTTAACTCAGTGTGTAGACTTAGATACTCCTGCTTTATTCCAACATCATTAGTTATTTTCCATTTGTGGAGCAGAGCCCCTTTCCTCCTGACTTTATTCTTAATTTCCATAGTAAACCACCTTTGTTGTAGTTCCCTTGATTCAGTTTTGCTGGAAAGAGGTATGAAGTCCTCTTGCACTTGCAACAATGTGCTTTTAAAAAATCCCCATGCCTCTTCAACAGTTTTGCTATTTAACTCCATCCAGTTTACAGTCTCTAGTTTTATTCTCATGCCATTAAAGTTAGCCTTTCTAACATTGCATTTTTTTGTTTTGGACTTTGTGCTCTTCAGACACTAAAATTAAACCCATATTTAACCATGTTATGATCACTTCTGTCAAGTGACTCTAATACCTCAAATTGTCCGATCCTCTCCTGGTTATTAGAGAAAACAAGATCAAGAAGGGCTTCTCCCCTGGTAGGGGTTTTAACAAACTGAGTAAAAAAACAATCCTGTACTAATTCCACCATCCCAAGTTCATGTTCAGTAGAGCCAAAGACTATGTCCCAGTGTATCCCAGGTAAATGAAAATCACCCATAACCACCACATCATTTTTAGTACTCATAATCCTGATATCGTCAGATAACATTCTGCTTTCCTCTGCAGCTACATTGGATGCTCTATAACAAACACCAACGTTTAGGTCATTTGAGTTTTTAACCTCTAGTTTTACTCATATAACTTTTGAACTCTTTTATTTATCAGTGAGCTCCCTTTTCTTGTATGTATACTGCAACACCACCTCCCTTCTTGCCAATCCGGTCCCTACGGAACAAAGTGTAACCATCCATATTACATATATTCTTCTCCATCATTGTCACTCAATGATGTTTCCGTTATTCCTATAACATTGTAAGAGTCTGATGAAATAAAAGCCTCTAAATCATGAATTTTGTTTCTATTACACCTAGCATTAAAGTACAGACAGCAAAGGGTAGGCCTTTTACGGTGCCCACTTTCATTATTATTTGGGGCTTTCCGTTCCCCCCCACCACCTATATTCTTAACTAACCTCCCTGCCTATTTTAGATCAAAAGCTAAAAAAAAAGTTGTTCTTGGGAGGCTGAAAAACCACAGAAAACCCTCTCACAGCAGGCTACTGCCAGAACAGGAAAAAGGTTGAAAATGTCCTCCCGGCCCCTACTGGCGACCGAGCCAAGCTCAAGAGCAACTGTCCTTTACCGGCGCTAGTTAACATTACTGATGTTAGATAATATTGCCTCGTGGGTGTTTGCTGCAAAGTTACACGGACAGAAAACGACGCTCACGTGACACCCGCAGATGCAACTCACTGTCGGTAACGCTCGCACTGTTTACTAACAAGGACTGACAAGCACTCACGCACATTTCACAAACAGACTTATTGCAAAGGTGACATTCTATGACAGTACCATGCATGAATTCATTTAGCCCAGGACTACTGAAATTACGGTCCTCAAGGACTAAGCACTGCTCATTTTTCAGCATTCCTTTACCTGTGAGCCAGGTGTTTAGCCTCTGTGCCCAATCAGAATCAATAATTACTAAACTAACTACCTGGAAGAACTGAAAACAAAGCCTGGATTTGGAATCAAGGGCCAGATTTGAAAGCCCTGATTTAGTTCTTCAGAACGGCCCATTCTTTCACAAATGTTTGTAAACGTGACTGCATGGCTAGATGCTTCATTTTCAAATGGGTCTGAATGAAACATCTGAATTCGATGATTAAGAGCTGTGTCCCAATACTTTTGTCCATATAGTGTGTGTGTCAGTATGTGTCCTGCGCAGTGTAGACTATCCTTCCAATGTTTCTGACAATTTCATATGCCAGAAATGTTTAGTCATAGTAGAGTTCAAGGATAGGATTCGAACGTAGGAGGGGCACTTTAGTACAGTCAGTCCTGCTACAGCGCGTGATATCATACTGCAAATCTGTTCTACCTCAACTAATATATTAGTACCCAACTCCGATACAACGTGGGATTGGATTTGTATTTCCTCGATTTTCAGTCGGAGAGAAAAGCACTACGTGATCTACAACACAATATGATCTTAGTGAGAAACACTACATGCACAGAAAAACAGCTATCCAAGTGAATGTTAATGATGTCCAATTTGTGAACGAACCATTCTTTCGACCTGGTTCTTTTCAGTGAATCGGTCGACCTGGTTTTCAGATAAAAAAACAAATCAAACTTTTTGTAAATCCACGTATTGTACAGGTCAAAGTCTTAGATTTTAAAACTCAAAAAACATTTGAAGAATTTTAATGTAAAAGCACAGCAACCTTTTCAAATCCACGCAGCCATACTGCGTTCAGTGCCCTGTGCATACCGTAATCTGTTGGTGGCTGACTCATTTGGTCTCTGACTCTCTGCTTCCACTCATTCCCTTAAAAGAGCTGGTTCAAAATGATTCATTCACGAATCTGGCATCAATCCTGAGTAGCTCGGCACCTTTGATTCAACTTTTACTTGGCAGGTCTCATGAAAGTCATAAGACCCCAAATTCACGAAGTAGCCCGATTCTGATAGTGCCGAAAGTCTATAAGAGAGATAAAGGAGTTAAAAGGTCTGGGGTGCATTTCCTGTACAATGACAGAGGTTAGCATTGAACTAACACGGAACGATGCATCGTTAAACTAATTAACAACTTCAGTACAGCTGGTTCCCAAAACCATTGTACTTTGTTAGTACCATGGTACAGATGCTACTTGTCACGTCCAGCCCCACCCTGACTGTCTGCTCCCTGCGTTTCCCTTGGGTGTGGCTTCTAACTAACCGCGCCTGAAGCTTGTCTTACCTCTTGTTCCTGCCCTCTCGTTAATCAGCCACAGCTGCCTTGTGTTTTCTCCTCTGTTAGTCATGTATATTAGTGTCTCTAATCCTGTGCTATCTGTTCAGTCATTGTTATCCGTCTGCAGGTTCTGCCCTGCCTGGGCTCTACGATAAACTCCCCTGAGAGGGGTTGTACCTGCTGACAGCCTGCATTTGGGTCGTCCTTCTCCCACCACGACGTGATGCTACTCGCCTCACAACGTGGTAATGTTCCGATGAACGCTTCGTACATTGAAAATATCTTCAGCCGAATATGAATATGATATGACAAATGAATAAGTAACTATACTATATGTTGTTAAACACTGTGAGATTCCCGGCATCAACAGAAAGTATTGTACGGCATATTGTTAGCCCAAGAGCGGATCAGAAATTCGAAGATTGGTCTGATGACTACTGATGACTACCATCGTAAAGTCTAAATATCGTAAGTCAAAGCATCGTAAGCGAGAACATCTCTAGTTTGAACCATGTTTGTTTGAACCACTGTAGTTCAGTCTGATTTTCACAGTGGGAAGCTGGCAAAAACTCAGACTTTGTAATATTATTCCTAAATATGACAGTTGTAGGATAGTACATTATTAATTTATTATTTAGTCTATTCATATTGCATTCATATAAAAACAACAATAATAATATTTAACAATTCAGTGATAGAAAAAAAAAAGAACTATTAGTTATTACAATGGATTTAGTGAAACAGAGTGTAACACAAGAAGTTTAAAAATCCCAGTGTGGGAACCTATCCACGTCACCCACATGTCACACCCCCCGGCCCTCTACCACTATACCCCCGATACGCAGAAGCAGGAGAAAAATCCGAATGCACAGGGAAATTCAGAGAATTACTCTCAACCCCGTTACATCTGATCAGATGAGTCTGGATTTATGTGAAAGCATGGATCCATCCTGCCTTATATCAATATTTCAGGCTGCTGCTGGTGGTGTAATGGTGTGGAGGAAAATTTCTTGGCACACTTTGGGCCCTTTAGTACCATCTGAACATTATTTAAATGCCATAGTCTACCTGAGTACTGTTGCTGACCATGTCCATCCCTTTATGGCCACAGTGTACCCAGCTTCTAATGGCTACTTCCAGCAGGATAACGAGCCATGTCACAAAGCTCATATCATCTCAGACTGGTTTCTGGAACATGACAATGAGCTCACTGTCAATGGGGGATTCGCATCATGAAGGTGCAGCTGACATATCTGCAACAACTGTGTGATGCTATCATGTCAACATGGAGTAAAGTCTCTGAGGAATGTCTCAAGCATTTACGCCACAAAGTATTAAGGCAGTTCCGAAGGCAAACGGGGGTCCAACCCAGTACTAGCAAAGTGTGCCAAATAAATTGGCAAGTGAATGTATGTACCTGCCTATGCGCTGTTCCTTTGTCGGCTACTGAAAGTGCTTGCTTATTTTTGCTGTTGCATGTTCCCACTGTCAACTCTGTTTCGAGTCTGTTTGACTACTCTGCATTTTCTTGTATTTAGCTTAAGTCTTGGTTAGTTCTTGTGTTGCCTTCCTGCCTTTGTTTAGACCATTCATTGTGTCTTTCAATAAAAGATACAATGAAGTTCCCTCTGATTTGAAAGCCATGTAGCGGATCGTCAATCATGCCATGATGTAACACCAACGCCGGACTGGAGACAGTCTGGGGAGGAGGAACTACAACCATGTCTAAGCTGACTGTGTGCTCTGAATGAACAGTATCTACAAATTAGTGATGGGAATTTCAGTTCAATTTACAGAACCGATTCTCTCGTATGTTCGATTCAAAATATCAGTTATGGGGAAATTACATGTTGCTGCACTTTGTTCAGTTACTCTTATTGAAACTGTATGTTTATTAAAATCTTGTTTTTATTAAAA
The DNA here is from genome assembly GCA_026777985.1 of Mormyrops attenuatus. NCBI lineage: Eukaryota > Metazoa > Chordata > Actinopteri > Osteoglossiformes > Mormyridae > Mormyrops > Mormyrops attenuatus. The sequence continues at coordinate 11,834,962 of JAODKC010000043.1, forward strand.
TATTGTTCATTAATCTCAGAGACTTGTGAATGCATTTCGATTATAATACACTAATTGAAATTAAAACAGTCACATAAACAGTCTTTATCTTTTTAAACTGTTCTCCACAACTTATGAATCTGATTGCTCTTGATCCGGCTCAGTTTCAGACTCCAGCCAGCCGTCGTCTTCCTATGTCAGCCAGCATGTCCTCTCCTCTTTTATTTCCTAGCAACCATGTTGCATTAATGATGCTACTCCCGTTATTTGTTATAATGAGTAACACTTTGTCTTCGGTTATTCCCTACGATTCCAAGCTCGATTCAATGCAGCATGCAACGAATTCACCGGTATGAGGATATTTCAGTTTGTTCAAATTTAGCAATGCATGCTGAACCTTGCCTGTAGGCGGGTGGTAAAAACATGCAGATACTCCAATGATGTCAGTTCTCATTTGCTCCATCCATCGACACGCAATGTTAACTTCCTTGGCTGACCAACAATTCCCTTGAGTTTTTGAACTGCTGTGTTCATCTTTGTCAAAATTTGGACTGTTGACTCTGGCCCATCCTGGTGTTTTACACATGGGCTCAAGTGGGCTGCAAAATCATTTAAAGGCAACAGACTCACAGTCTTGTTGACATCCCTGTCTCTATAAATAACACCGAAGGCTCTTCATGTTTGTGGTGTTCAGACGTTTTCACGGACCACGACTTACCAAGGGCTGAAAACCTCCAGGTAGAGTTAGCAGCCTTTGTCTGCTGTGGGAGAGCTGGGACATATTGCGGAGCGCATGCCTTGGTTAGAACTGTTTTTGTTGGATAATCTCTCTTGGTCCCTCACTTTTCCTCCAAACATTAAGTGAACACCTTTTTGTGAACTTCCTACGTAAACTTTTACATTTGTGGGATTCTTTCCCTTACGCCGTACTCCATCTGCAATAAGACACCAACTTCTGCTGGAAACAGGTTAATAATCAAAGTAATCCCCTATTAGGCTTTCTCTTTTTTCCCAGTTTTACTCAGACCTTTTTTTAATTTGACCTTTTGTGTTAATTTGGCACTTGAGCCTCAATACATCAATCATCCCCCAACGCTGTCAACCAAGAGTCAAATCAATTCGCCACCAGGCTGTGCAAACTGACTTTATATTATTCTTAATATCACACAAATCAGAAAAAAATGCAACAATATATCTGTGAAACTATGCATTCAAAGTATTATGAACAAATCATGGTAGCATTCCATAATGTTGCTGATTTGACATGATACCATTGACGTGATGTGCAAATGAGTGATAGAAAACCGATCACGCAAATGTCATCATTGTGAGGGCAGCCCGTGCCGCCTCCGGCAAGATGCTACCTGGGCCATGTTGCCCACAGCTAAATCCACCAGTGAGCTCCTGACCTGAATCCGTATAATTTTATACATTGTGCTGCTGACATATGATTGGCTGATTAGATATTTGCTTCAATGAGCAATTGAACAGGTGTCCCTAATAAAGTGTCCAGTGAGTGTATATAAACAGGTAACGAGGTCTAGACGAAGGACAGGTGTGGGTCATCAACTACACAAATACTAGGGACTAAAAAATACCAGGAGATAGAAGGAATACAGGACATAATACAGGCACAAACAAGGTAAATAATGACGCTACAGGCAAGGATAGACTGGAATACATAAACACAAGGAACTTGATTAATGTGGGGTTTTTCCGGGGCACAAAAAACCCAAAATGTCACAATGGTTTGGGACGGGTGGTTAATCAGCTGTATGTTCAGCCCTCTCAGCCACGTGGAAAGCCAGGGAGCAGGGGGAATAATGGGGACTGTGAGTGGGGGTAAACCCAAGGGAACACAGGGAACAAAACGGGATAACCAGCGACACCTGCTGGCCAAACGGGGAACTTAGGGAAATGACAGATAGAACGGGACAAGGCAGGGACTGATCCTGACAGTCAGCAGCAGCATCCAGGACACACGAGCCCTGGGTCATGGTCAGACATGGTTCTAAGAGCTCTTAGCCGAGAGTGCAGTCAGCTGCACACCACTCAGCTGTTCCGCTTAGCAATAGGTTCTCATCTCCAGCCTGCATGTCTGCTGAAACAGAAAAGGTGCTTATAAGTGGATACTACTTGCAGAGTTTCTAATTAACCGTAGAACAGCAGTTTCTGTAAATTGCCTTCCTGGACCGGAGTTTCTGAAATCAAGGCAAAATTGGACTCACTATCCAGCAATGAAGTCTCCAGATTGGGGGTTCTTGCTGGAACTATTGGTATAAAGTCCTGGCAAGAAATGTTAAAGAGGAACTCCATTTCTATGTGTGCAAAAGCAAAAAGAATGTGTTGGAATCTAATTGTCTCTAGTCCCCTACCAAAAACTAGGCTACTCTCCCTAAACTGCTGGTTAGAGACTTGGTGTGCATCTCAAAGCATAGTGCTATTGATAACTGGAACCTTTTTTGGGAACAGCTCAGCTTTTATAAACAGGATGGTCTCCACCCAAATGGGAGGGGATCATTTACATGATCCCAAAACGTAGAAAATATTTTACCTGCCTGACTTCTGAGAGCAGCACCCAGGCCTCAGGCTCGTGATATAAAATCGAAGGCTGTTTATTCTCCTACCTTTAGATCATGTTTGGCCTTGAGCCAGGGGCTCCTTCACACAGCATCCCCTAAATCTAACAACTATTTAGGAACAGAGCTGAATAAACCAGCACCACACTAGTCCGAATGGACCTGTGTGAGGTTTGTTTCCAGTGGCTGGGGGGCCAATCCTGGCCACCAACCCTCAAGTTATTCCCTGAAGGACCTGCTTATTGGGCTGGATGTAGATTAACATCATACCCAGGACAAAGCCATTGCAGGTTAAGGACCTTGCTTAAGGGCCCAACAGAGTAGAATCACTATGGGTATTTATGGGATTTGAACCAGCAACCTTTTAGTTCCTGGCACAGATCCCTAGCCTCAGAGCCACCACTATTACTCGACCAAGATTTAAACCTAAACATTCCACTGGGGGGTTCCTGTGTGGATTATTTGTTATCAATCCCACTGACAAGATTAAATGAGCCACAACATAAACCCAACATAAAATGCTTGAATGAATTGAAAATAGAACATAGACAACACATCAAATGTTGAAACTGAGAAATTTTGTTTTTCTTTTTCTTTCTTTCTCTCTTTCTGTCTGTCTTTCTTTCTGTTCATTTCCTTCTTTTTGTTTTATTCAGTATAAATGAGGTGGTAATGTATTACAGTGCACCCATCTGAACCGGTCTGGGGCAACTCTGCTGTGATGGCACTATATAAAATAAGTACTGAGGTACTGAGATATTGAAACCACCATGGAGCCCTTAAAAAGCCTCTTGCCCTCTGGCCAGCTCTGTGAAGGGACCAGGATGCCGCAGACTCAGGATTCTCATGTGAGAGCCTCATTAAGCTCATCAAAGGTCTATTTTGGTCTCACTCTGGAGCTCCTCGCTACTTTTTCCTCTGTTTGGATGGTCAGTTTTAGAGGGACATTTCATTTAAGGTTCTCCACTTAAACATTGAAAGGAATGGAACGACTGGTGTATGGTTTTCATCATCCTGCTGACCTGTCGCTTTACTCAACTAATGAAAACAAATTGATAGGCATGTCAAGTCTCTGTTTCAATATCTCTACAGTATGTAAAGTACAGTAAGGTATGCCGGCAAGTCCCTCGGGGGTCAATGCATGTGAGTCACACTGTGTTCAGAGGCTGCAGCGGTGCACATCTCAGCATTACGCCTGTTACCATTTTGATCCCCCAAAAGCCTAAACGTGTTACCACACATTGTTATGTCAACACTACAGACTGAAGAGGCAAACTGACAAAATGTTGGGCTTGTTAAATTAATTTATTTATTTTGGGGGGGAGGGGTGGGGGGGGCGGTTCATTGGTGTGTGAATTTTACTTTACAACCAGAATGCAATGCCCTCTGGTGCCGAGTGGAGGACATATGAGCATATTCAGATGGGTTTTGGCTGAATAGGCATTAGTCACTGCTGAATCCGTTAGTCTGACAAACACTAGCTGTTCTCCAGGATAGTAGTATTAAGTATAGTATAATATGTGCAAGCTATCATTCATAAATTGATTTTGAATTAAACTTTTTGGTGATTACAAAGTACTCTGGCATTGAACTTTATTAAAGGCTAATATATACGAATGTATCAGTACTATAACATAATATTATGATTTTGTGAAATTGTCTTACGATAGTGTACCGTTTCAAATACTGTGGTCAAATCAAGTAGATGAAAAACATCATCTTCAGATGCCAAAAATAATAAAGCTATATAAAGCCATTGTGCAGGGGATATACTTTGTATAAATTCATAATTATATATGATAAATTCAAATAATTGAGATTTTCAGCATTGTTAAAAAAAAGACTCTGAAAGTTTACGTGTAATGACAATTGTGTCCAGCAGATGTCGCCAGAACCCGCATAATTTCAGTTTAAAGTCGCTTATAAATGTGACTCACTGCTGTTACCCGTGTGGCAACTTCCGCTGCTGCAAACAGTGAAAAAAAACCACTGTTAATTCAGATATTGCAGTAAATGTCTAGACCAGAATTTCCTTCCTGACAAACATGAGGTGGGGGATCGGGGGGGGGGGGGGTGGGAGCGTGGGGAAGGAAAGAAGGTTAATAGGGGATACGATGTTAAAGTAATGGACTTTTGTGGCAGCAGAGCCCCCAACCC
>JAODKC010000043.1:11839776-11850689 GCA_026777985.1 Mormyrops attenuatus
CCCCCCCCCCCCCCCCCCCCCCCCCCCCCCCCCCCCCCCCCCCCCCCCCCCCCCCCCCCCGCCCCCCCCCCCCGGCCCCCCCCCCCCCCCCCCGGGGGGATGGACTGCAGGTTCAGAGGGGATTCGATGTTTAATTAAGGGACTTGTGTCGCAGCAGAGCCCCCACCCCCAGCACCGGCGCATGCAGATAAATACCCCCTCTTCCCCGGATTAACCGTCAGAGATGAACCAAGACAGACAGAAATAGCTATGGCTTTAGCCACAGCGAGTATACACTGTAAACGTCATGACATGAACAGTACAGCTCTGACTAAGGTATATTTTTACATGTGAAAAGAGGAAGTCAAAATTTGCTCTGTGGCTACAGCTATGACTGAGGCACCAGCTCTGAGGAGCAAGTCATGATGGGTGTGAACACTTCAGAAGCTGATTGTCTTTTATCCTAACAGAAGTTAATGTGCATCTTATCACAATATTGATCTGGGCTCCTAGATCTTCTGAAGTTAGGGCTGCTCTTTCATCCATCCATCATCTTAGAGCTTGTACCAGGAGGCAGAGAGTTTAGGTACACGCTGCAGGGGATGCCAGTACATCCCAGGGTACATGCAACAGAGGCTCATAATCATATACTGTGGGTAATTGAGAGGTACAGATTAGCCTATAGCTGCATGTTTATAGACTGTTGGAAAAGCCTATATTACACTAGAAGAACAAATTCCACCGACACAAAGCATGGATGGGATTTAAACCCGTGACCCTGGCAATGTGAAGCAGAGTCTTTACTTTCCACCCCTCCATGTTGGTTCACACGCCCTTTAATAGATGCCACTGTGCGAAACACCCCTTAAAAATATCTCACTCTGTTTATTTGTCTGTGAGCGTCTGTATTTGTGGGCGTTTGGGTGTGAGCTCAGCATCTGAAAGTCAAATGTACTGTAACATATCCAGGAAGACTGTTATAAATAACTAATTACATGATAAAGATATTTCTTCAGACATTTCATAAGTTTGTCATAAAGGACAGATCAGACAGACAGACAGACTGGCAGACAGATAGACAGACAGACCGGCAGACAGATAGACAGACAGACAGGTGCAAAAGCAGGCTGGTAGATAAATGGTCACACCCATGTACCACCTTAGGCAACTGAAGGACTTCAGACTGCCTCTCCAAATAATAAAGAACTTCCACATTCCACCATCGAAAGCATGCTGACAGGGAGCATCGCTGTCTGATTTGGGAGCAGCACACAGCAGGACTGCAGGGCTATACTGAGCATTGTGCAGTCAGCTGGACACACAGTCGGACAGACACTCCCAAGCCTCCAAAACATTTACATCAGGTGATGCAGGTCCATGAATCCAAAGATGATCACAGCCTGGAAGAGGTCTAGAAAGTAAAAAATCCAGCCCATGATTTAGTTTCAACCAACCACTTGAGTACAAAGAATCACAGTCACAGAGTACTCAACTGGTTGGTTGAAACAAAATCCTGGCCTGGATTTGTACTTTCTGGACCTGAAATGTCCACCTCTGATTAGGACACTGTATAGGACCTGCACACTCAACAGAATATTTATTTCCAGATTCTTGCACTGCCTACATTTGCTGCCACATCTTAGATACTTATTATTATTGTTTAATGTCTTGTCTCTGCCTTTTCTCACAGTCTGGGTCTCCAACCATGCATTTCACTGCATATTCTGCTCAGTATTGTTGTGTATGGGACAAATAAAACTTTGACTTTGATCACTGTGACTGACACACACGGAGTAAGTATCTATATCCTTATGGGGACCCTAATCCCAGTTATGATGACCTTAACCTCTACCCAGCCCTAACCTTAACCATATGTAACCAAACAAAATAAGAAGACGTTTTTACAGACGTTCTACAGTTTTACAGTTTTGATTGCAGCCAGAGATTTTTATTAAATTGAGGTTATCCAAATAGGGACCCCCCCCCCCCCACACACACACACACAGAAGATCCACAGCTCACAATGACACACAGGCAAAAGAGCACATCAAAAGACAGGTAATGCATCAGTCCATTAGTTCAAGTAAAGTGTCTTCAAATTCATTAATGATTTAGTGAATAAATTTTGTTATATGCAGTGCAAATAATGTGGGTGATTGGCAAATGAAACCCACGGCGAGTCTGTTGCTAAGGTTAAGTTTAGCTACTACATGTCAGTAAGACGCAGATGGGAGGAGCGGGCGGTGTGAGAACGGGGGGCACAGCCGGGAAAATCGGAGACAGAACATGTCGGATGCAGAGCTGATCCCACACACTGCATCTCCACACAGAGCTCAGCTCACGCTCGCTGCTGCACCCACTCGCTGACGCGTCGGCACAGGGGAAAGCTATCGGGCGCCTGTTTCGAAATGGCGTACCGCTCCGGGGGGGCGACACTGTGTGTGTGGGGGGGGTGCGAAACTGGGGAGATGGCGAGAGGAGGCCGTCTCATTCAAATTCTCCCCTCATGCGGCGGCTATTGTATCCGCAGGCCTGGCAGTGCGTAAAAGCCACAGCACACGGAACAAAGACGCTATTCAGCGCACCAAGCAGCTTCCCCTACAGTCTATTCTGCCATCACAGGAATGGGCTGCCGGTACGTGCTATCTGACAGACACGGGACTCCACACACCCCGCTCCCTCCCGCTCTCACTCCTTTGCTCAGAGCGCCTGAGTTGGTCCATTTGTGTCCCCACCCTTCCTGGGCTCGCTGCACCCTCCTTGTGTTCCTCCCAGTCCCACCTTGTGCCCCCCCCCCCCATCCTCCAGAGCCCACCGAGCCATACCACATGATGCTCACAGTCCCCCGAGGCTGTGCCCCTACCCACAGCTCTAGCAGACCCCTCTCTGGTGGTACGATCCACAGCGGCAGGAACTGTAAGAGAGCATTGTTTGTGATCTCGCCCTACAAGGGTCACTTCCTGGGTGACTCGGGTGTCTGTTCCGGTGAGTATCCTCCCACTTCTCACCTTCTAGTGCCTGTCAAGATTACAAGTTGTCTCTCAGCTCTGGGTGCAATGATCCTTCTGATATATGAATTACAAATATAATTACATCCTTAATGGCTTCATTAACGCTGCATACGGTCAACCATACCCTGAAAGCTCTCTTTGTGAGAAAATACATCACAAAAGAATCTGACCTGTCAGAACTATTGACAGTAAGACACATACAGAATCCAGGTAGTTGTCTCAAATGCATATTACCTTTAAAACTAACACTTATAACATTAATCCGATTTCATTTTTTTTAATCCTCAGTTAACTTGACTTTGCCATTGTATCATAGCGAGAAGGACGTACAGGTACCCAAATGGCGGAATGTCTTCCTGCTAGCAGACTCTCTCCAATAGCATCCCGGACACCATGAGGGGAAAATGCCTCGCAAAGGGATGCAACTCACCTTTTCTATGTAATATTTGTTGTCCTTTTAATGTGTATGTTAAGTACCTTAGTAACGGCAAATTGTTTGTTGTGTATTTAAAATATGTGATTAGTTCTTGACTGGTAGTTACATTGATCAGCTTACTTTTGGCATATCTTAACCCTGACTTAAACTACACATGGCTGATATTTAGCTTACAGTTTTCTCTATTATTTTACTGTTTTATTAATCTGGATATTATACTATATCATTTCAGGTAAAGTACACTAAATAATTAAGCACACAGTCATACGATATCCAGCAACAAACACTGGCAGCAGAATGGGTGGTCATACCGAAAAGGTTACTGATTTCAGTTTGGTTCCATCATAGGGCGCCATCTTTCCACCAAGCTAGTTTGCCAGATTTCTGCCCTGCTAGAGCTGCCCTGGTCAACTGCAAGTGACGTGATTAGGAAGCGTTAGAAACCTTGGGGAGCAAGTTCTGCTGTGGAGTGGTGGTCATACAAACTCACAGAAAGGGACCCGATCACCCAACATCAACACCCAACCTGAATGTCAGAAAATCCCACCAGAAGTGTCCCGACATCTAATGGAAAGCCATCCCAGAACAGCAGAGGCTGTACAGCAAGGAAGGGCGGGTAAACGTCACACTAACGCCCTCGGTTTCCGAATGAGATGCTGGACAGGCTGGTGTCCCCATGCCTTTGGCCATATATTGGATCAAATACAAAGGTACCACAGTAGCGACCTTCTTTAGAACTGGTCTTAACACCTTCACCTCATAAACATCCTGCTTCCCCTCTTCTCCCAGCACTGGGTTGCCATGGTGCACATATTTGGACACATGTTCAGTTTATTTTTCTGTTTTCTGTAGGAAAATTTGCTTCCCAGATTATAGCACACGTTGCTGCCGATGCTTAAATGATGGTCCTGTTACATAGATACCTTATATGCGAATATATTTTAACATACAGTGTGAACTGGAAACCAGAACACTCACTGGGAAGCCATCCACACAAGAGCAGAAGGTCTGGACGCAGAACCCCCTTACTGGTGAGGCATGAAGCAGCATGCGCCCGTAACGTGGGCAGATCAGGGGCATCAGTAAAAATGTTTTTTTGCTTGACATTCCCCAAGAAAATGGCTCATCATTCTTTCGGGGCTCAGTGCAGAGCCATGCTGACCCCTTATGGGTGGGTGTCATATGTACTGCATACAGTGAGGCAGTGACGAAGAGAAGCGTGTCACCGTGCAGCGAGCTGCCGGTCCCCTTCGTGCAACACTCTCTATCGCTCGCATCTAGTCATCGCCAAAGGTGACTAACGCGTGAGTCGGACTTCCTCCACTTCTTAATAACTCTCCACGCACTGTTCTTCTCAGTAACCAGTTTCTTCTGGCTCTGTCTCCTTCATCCACAGAAGCACAGGCTGGCTTTTCATGGCCACTCTGTGGCCCTCAGCTGGGCTTTTCTGGGCAGCATCCAAGAACGCTAGGCTCTCTCTGCCAATGGCTGCCGTTGATGCCATGGTTCCCAAAAGTGCTTCCTGAGTGGCACTTCCGTCTGCCTGAGGTAACCCCAGGCAGGCAGGGGGCGTGGGCCAAAATAGCTGTCCATCAGGGTCTGATTAACTTCTCTGACGAGGCTGACATGGCTAGGACGCAACAAGCGTGACACTTGAGCTATCTTTTGGACCCGAGATAGAAAATTAAAAACAATGATGTTGCCAGCGATAAAACTTGCATTTTTTTCTCTTTTTTTGCCAGAACCCAGACTTAATGAGCTAAACCCGTCCATTGTTGCCAAGGTGGGTAGGGCCCTGATTTTTCCGGGGCCCTAGGCTGTAGCTTTACAATCACCTGTGCATTAATCTGCTCCTGTTGCCCCTTACAGCTCAGGTTTGTCTTCAGGGACCAGACACTGACCCTCATATCAGAGGCCTCATCATGCCAGATGCAATAATCACTAAGCGTCTGACAAGCACTGAAAACCACGACTCCTCCCTGTGAGAAGGAATAAGGATTGCAATGTAGGCCGAAGGGGTCATGACCAAATAAACAGCGTTTGAAAACCACAGCATGCATAACATCCGCAGTGCTGTTTCCTTAAGGCACCATGCCTCCGCAGCAGGACTGTAGGCAGGCAGACTGTGGTGTGCGACACCATGACAGTGAGCCTTAGTGAGTGGGATGTGACCACAGTTACACTGAGTCAATGCTCAGCCTTCCTGCAGAAAATACTGGAGCTGTCTGCTGCTGGCCCACCTGCCCTCTGTGGTACAGCCTGTGGCCCAAAAGAAAGAAGGGCATGTGGTCATGTGAAGGTCATGTGACCCCATTCTTTGGTCTTGCCATTGAAGAGAAATACAAGAGTCCCTCTTAACGCTGTCCTCAGGCCCAAGGTTTCCCACTGTGCTAAGAGATAAAATCCCATGCCTCACCCTATGATATCCATGGTCCCCGTCTTGGCCAATAACAAAATGTCAGAATGAAGAGGGATTTTTAGAGGAACATCGCCAGGTGTAGCAACATTTTGCAGATGGATCTCTTGGCCATAGACTAAGGTCTTTGAAGGTGAACCCTATGTGTTAAAGACCTGACTTCTACAACACCCATGCATACAATATGTAACTAAGACTTTGTGGTTAATTAATATATAATAGTATAATACTATATTTGTGCCCCATCAAGTAAAGCATTACCGTATTCACTATCTACACCAATTATTCAACAATCCTTGCCAATATTTATGCCTAGTAGTCCTCAGTGCTTGACTACTGCACATTTTGCGTATTATTCGCTGTATATTCGTGCTTAGTTATTGATGATACCGCCATGTGATTATTCAGTTAAGTTTGCAGAGGAGTGGAGTTTGGAAACTATCGATTCAGTGCAAGTTTACCGCTCCGTTCAGTAAATGAAACCATAAACAACATGCTAATTATTAATAACACGGTCTGCCAGCTGCCTGCTGGAGGCAGTGACATCACAAACCCCACACTCTTACATAACTGAACATATACTGTAAAACATATAATAATCGACACTGTTTTACCACGTGTTACATGCAGGTGCTAAAAGCTGCTGGGATCAGACATGAACAGAGGAAGGAGGCATTATGACTTTAAATAGCACAGTGTTCTCGATGAGCCATAATGACTAGTGTAGACGGTGACTCCTGTTTTCTGACTGGCCCATGATTTGTAGTGGCTAAGCAGTGGCGTCTTTTGGCCACGTCACTGGAATCCAGGACTAACTCTACAATTATTTAACACCTCAGCCGTATTCCTACGGACAAAACGCTCATTGGGAAACCAACCATTCTCCCTAGATGGGGTTTGGCAGTTTTGGATGCCCACATTAATGAAGGCTTACTATATGTGATGACTCCAAAGGCATGTTGATTTGCCATATTGCCTCAGCTAAAACAAATCCCCTATGGTTTTCCAGTTTAATTGTGCCAGGCACAAATTAATTTCAGCCCTGCAAAATTTTTGAGCTGATTTTAGCAATAATGAAATGTAATATACTCTTCGTAAATATCCAGGGGTGTAAATGGATATTAAAGTATATAAAAAAAACATGTGGCTTTAATTGGCTTCACTCTACCATTTGCCTTTGGTTGTTTGCATTTACTGTTACACTTATTGCAACATGTTAGATGCTTTTACAAAATCTCACAATCCAGTGCAGGAATCAGTGCATTATACTGCTGCTGGATATCAGAGAAGTGCATTGTCAAGTAAATGCAGTAAATCCTGGGCAAGTTTACTCCCTATATCCATCCATTCATCCATCCATCCATCTCATCCCCAGCTCCTGGGTGAGAGAATGGGCTCCTGGAGATCAGAACTGTACTGCCACAGACAGGCGGAACACTGTAACTGCATATTTTATCAAAGCTGGGTTATGATTGAAATCAGGACAGTTTTATCTTGTGATAAAATATTTTAGTTCAACTATGATCGGTTTTGTAGAAAATATTGTCATTTACCTACATACTGCACATACAAGTATACAGTTAAAAAATTTTGAAGCCCTTGTTCTCAATTTCATTGCCAGTGGAGTTATTGTGTTTTGCTTTAGCAGGGCAGTACAGTGATCAGTGATTTCAGGACCCACCAATTTATAGTATAGCGATATGTTAAGCATAATCTGATCCAACCAGCGACTGCTTATATTCTGTCAACAACAACAAAAACAGCAACACCAATAATAATAATAATAATGTGCCTTAATTGTATACTTACATGCTGCTTCTGAATGTTCTATGAATGCATTATGCATGGTGCAATTAATGTAAAGCATTACCAAATTGTATGTGTGCGTAACTAGGTAATAGCACGCCTAAATGTTGTAATATTGTGTCTCACTTACAGTGCAGTCTGCCTCTTCTGACCCATCATGGCGGCCAGAGATGATTGTCTGTTCTTTCAGTTGTTGAAATTTGTTGAAAAGGGAAGGCCAGACCGCACATAAAGCCACGGCTGCCTGCGTAGGTCCCATTCCACGACCCGCACAGGAAATGCTGTGACACATCCATATTTGTGAGATGAGAAACTGTGACTTCCTGAACCTTTGAATTCTCTGAAGAATAGAAGCATGTCGCTGGGAAGCGTGTTCATTATGTTCTTATTTGGTTTAAACAATACATGCTTCTTCTCGTCTTATGGGACATGATATTCTATGTTTAAAGTTTTTAAATGGTCACACACATCATAATATATTCAACTTATGCAGCAACAGTACATTTTGTGTTTAATTATTTTCTCATAATTTGCTTTCAGGGAAATGCAAATTTGTTTTTTGTTATACAAAAGATAGAGTTCCTTAATTCACAGACCTACGCCAAGTCATTGTGAAACCTAAATCAAAATGGCCCCCGATTAAGCTTTTTTATATGGTGCACAAAGTTATTCATGGATTTCTTCTGCTCCTCTTACTCCAAATTCCCCATAGTATTACAGCACAGGAAGGAGAGTGCAAATGACTCATACATCTGGTGAAAATATTACAGCCCCATCCATTCCTTCCCTATTAGTGTTCACTGCATGGCTTAGATACAGACAATAATTAGCCATATTCTCTTTCTTTTTATTTAAGTTTGTAAAGATACTGATGCAGTTCTTTAATAGAACATGCTGCAGAATTTCCCAAGAACTCTCATAATGCATTGGTGGGTAAAATATTTGACATGCAGAGGTCAGCCCTTAACGACTGCCTGAATACTTTGAAAGTGGAGAGGATAAGCAATTCCTTCCAAGTGGTTTAGGGATTCCTGACCCGGAAGGGACACCCCTGCATTCTTCCTACTTCTCCTACTCAAAAAACAAACAGTTGATCACTGGCAGCAAGGCTGCTACACTCCCCACAAAGAATGTGGATTTGAAAGCGTTGCGTGTTAAAGACACATTTGAGGTTCACCTTTGACCTTTAACCCTGCTGGTGAATACTGTTTCCTCTGTGGTGTTCTAACACGCTCTGAAAAGCTACCAAGTGAACTGTTGGGAACTTAGCTATATTTATAATTAACTAGTTATGCATGTCAATGTAGGTTTTTGTAAGAGGTGGTGTTTGTGAGGACTGTTTAAATCAGTAACTGATTAGGATCCAATAACATTTCTTGCAAATAGTACTTAACCAAAGTGGTTAAAGGCTCATTTTAGCATCTAATGATTTCAGGCATCTTCAAAGCCTCAGAGGACCAAGGCTGGGAAACCAGAGAATTGGATTGCCAGCCTTTCAGAGACCCAAGACATCTATATAGAAGTCTGAACATAGATACAAGGGCTTTTTTTATCTGGGATCTCATTAGACTGCGGGTCAGCTGCCTCTCTTCCATTCTCCTGTGAGCATTGCTGACCTGTCATTGGCTGTACAAGTGGCTCCTGTTTAGTTGTACATGCTGGACATCTCCACACTCAACTGTCATTAAGTTCTTAACTACTAAACTATAGCTTCCAATGGGCCAGATTTAGTAAGCAGGGCAAAAGGCTTGAGGGCATAATCAAAAAAAGAAAAGCATCGATGGGAGAGGCCAGTTCTGCGGGTGAGCTACTAAAAATGCAAAAATTTATGAACACAGACACAATCAGTTCATTTAAATAATGACCGACCCAATCTACCAAGGGTGGTACAAATGAGCGTAGGGTGGCAAACAAGCACACCTGATGTGGATAATCTCCTAACAACTCAGACGCAGCTTCTTACAATCTTAATCTTAATATGATCGTACCTGCATAGGTTTACTCTCGTGTCGCTCAACAGCGCCTCCTAGCGGCAACTGTTGCAGCCATGTCAAGCCCAAAATACGATTTGCTTTTTATCTGCGATAAATAGTGCTGCAATGTGCAGTAAATTGCCTACTGCAAACCTCAGCAACTCACATTGCGTGGTTCCTTTGAATACCATCCTCCCCCAAATTTTGCATTTTGAAAGGAAACTGTATCAACACCTTTCCACCGCTAACTTTTCAATATGCGCGTTTAGTGATTCCCAAAAGTACTATTTTAATGCCAAAAGAGGATATGCACTGGTGCAAACTGTTAGTAAGTCTGGCCCAAAGTCAGTTAAACTGCAAAACTGTTTAATATTATAAAGTGGAGCACAGAACTTCATTTTCCATGCCTAATATGAGATGTCAACTTTGTAATGCAAAGAACAAATACAACCATTTTCATATTTTTCAAAAAATCTCAGGTGGCTTTCTATGATTTGGGACCTGACAGCAAACTAGAAAAACTACTGCGTCCCAGTCACTGCCTCGTTTTCACAGGAAATCCTACTTCCTCTTGAGTCCTGTAGGTCCTGTCCAGGAGGATCTCACACAGCTTACCCAGAATTCTGCATGCTAAGAGCCTCAGAGAAACGCCTTGTATTCCATGCTGGACAGTTTCCCAGGGAGGTCAGCCTGTGTTTAGCGCCTCACCACTGTCTCTTTGAAAACCGTAAGGAACTCTTTTGATGTTTACAGGAGACACAAATAAGACCTGGTCAGCAGCATCCTTTTTTGGATTTTGAGTTATATTCATACACACTGACCTTGAAAGAACGTCTGATATACAAGGGATGGACAAAATAACTGAAACAGCTACTCTATACTAATCAGCTTTGTCTTAACGAGGAGTTGGGTATCTTGGAATAGGCCTTCTGTCTGTAGCTGTGTGAAGTGAGCTATCTGACCATTCTCAAAAAGCAACAACATAGAATAAAGGAGATTACTTTGCGATCTTGACCTGCCTTGGGTAGACTTACAATATAACATATATCATAATATTTTGTGGGTAAACAGGTGGTTAAGCGGTGGAAGTTGTAGATTCTCGGTTGTCTCTGAGCAGCTTCATTGTTGTAACCTCAAGTGCATATTAGCACCTGAGGACATTGTCATGTCGTAATAGGGAAGCTATTCAGGTGCCTTTGGGCAAAAGCATTTCCCGGGGGGAATAACGATGGAATCCCCTAACGATGTATTAATTAGCAGGACCTCATAAGGAGCTGGGGTTAGCCTCTGCC
>JAODKC010000043.1:11858841-11874303 GCA_026777985.1 Mormyrops attenuatus
GGCAGAGGCTAACCCCAGCTCCTTATGAGGTCCTGCTAATTAATACATCGTTAGGGGATTCCATCGTTATTCCCCCCCGGGAAATGCTTTTGCCCAAAGGCACCTGAATAGCTTCCCTATTACGACATGACAATGTACACAGTGCATGTACACCTCAATCGAACAATGAAAGTGCTCAGTGACAACCTGGAATGTACAACTGCCACTGCAACATTGAGGTACATGATATATTGTGAGCCTACACAAGGTAGGCCATCTTCTGTAGTCTGGCGTTTTTAAAAGCTTTATTAACGCTAACCTGGGACATAGTCTGCCAGGGACTTGGGCCTACCTGTGCAGCTTAACAAATGCTGCCAGACCTATCGCCGGCGTGTTCTCCTAATATTGGGAGCTGGCCAGCAGCTAGACGAGAACGTAACTGAGACTTGGCCGCCTCTCTGCACTCGCCCCTGTCGACTCATGGATGTGGTATGCCGCTGGAAGTTCTGGTTGCCGTGGGAGCATTTAGGATTTTATTCACTTAGCAGGTGCTCCTGGCCAAGGTGGCAGCAGTCCAGTGCAGACAGTGTGTCAGTAATGATCACAGATGGTATTAATGTTAACAAACACCGTGTATTAGTAATGGCTGTTCGGGATGACAGTAATTCATGGGAAAACTGAAGGGCAGAGCCTGATTGTCTTAACACGAGAGAATATGTGTAATTAGTTTTTCAGCGTTTCTTAAAATTGGCTGCAGTTATCATCTTCCAGCCAGATCCAGAAAGATCTGGAAAAGTTTGTGATTGCAACACAGAGTTACGGCGAGGATTCTTCGCCGTGGTGGACAAAGATGGAGTGTCCCTGGAAGGCGGTGCAGCACCAAGTGCCTAAGCAGCTTGCAGTCTGCAAGGTTAATCTTTGTTTTTGTGACCGTGACTCACTGCTTACTGCGGCACTACAATACCGTGATTGCATTCAAGGCAGCTGAATCAACAGAATATTCACGTTTTGGGGGAGAAAATGACTTTCTTGTCTTTTACTAAAACATGTCGCTTAATGCTTACTACCACTGTCTTAACTGTCGAATTGTATGTTTAGTTATTCTTGTCTTGATAAAATTCCTTTTTTTTTTTTTTGCCAGTCATTTGATAAGTTCTGAAGCATGTTTGGTGTAAATTCAGTCAGTTCCAAGATGCTTGTTATTAGTTTTGTCATTCTGATTGGTGTGTGTAACCTATTTACGAAGCAGTGTTGATTCTGTCAATGAATCCAGACCCTATTGCCCTGTGATTCGGTATCCAGTGCTGGTGAGCTAGGGTGTTGTGATGCGTGCTGATCTCTGGGATGCTGTCGAAGGCGGGGACTTCTGACATCTCCACGCACTATTTGATGTTTTTTTTTTTTTTTTCTCCCGTCACGAGTTCAATTGTATTGATTGAAACTGCATCCACTTCCCCTTTTCACGTAATGGTTCCTGTAAGTATTTAGGGAGTAGACTGTGAAACTAGCTGAAATGTCACTGGGGAGGACTCTGTAGGTTTTCTCAAAGATTCTGGGAGTTGTAGGAACTGCTTACCATGTTCCAAATTTACTGTTTAGACTGAGAGTCAGAGGATCCCTTTCGTTAATTAGTGCCTCTGCTGGATAATCGTGAGTAGAAAGTGCAGAATAGTTGTGAATAGGGGGTCGTGTGATCTGAGGCCCTTGTTTCCTTCATGAAATGTCATATTTATTTCCAGTGTTACATTCTGTGCTTTTGTTCCTTGACCTGAAGACAGACAATAGACTGCTTCAAAGTAGGTAACATGGATAACAGATTGTTGCCATGTGAGAAATGCTTGCTTTTGTACCCTGGAAGAAACATGGTTGTCCATCTATAAACATTGGTAAAAGTCAAAATTAATAGTAGTGGAAAATGCATTGATCATTAGTGCAGAAGAGCTTCTACACTGCATGGTGCTCAGTAAACAAATACCAGTTGTCACTGTGTTCGGGTGACATGTTGGTCACAATTATCCGAGGCACGGTTTTCATGCAGTCGCTGTGCTCCCCTACATTATGTACATTGCCTAAGTCAGTGTTTCCCAATCCAGTCCTCGGGTACTCAGATAGTCCATGTTTTTGCTCCCTCTCAGCTCAGGGAGCAAAAATGTGGATTGTCTAGCAGGAAGCTTGGAGGGAGACTTCATTTGGGCAAAATGGCAATCGCTTTTAGCCACCCTCGCTGCGGGTCCCATTCCTGCTTTGCACCATCCGGGGCAATTTGTGCTGAGCGAGCCGTCATCATCACCATCGTGTTAATGTTTTGGGCCATGCTCTGATGCCTGAAGGCTCGTTTTTATCACCGCGGAAAATTATTTATCTTCCTGTTGATTCATGGCTCTACCTCTGTGATGAAGTTTAGCTGTTTTAAACTGCAGCTGTTTCCTGCTATGGATAGTCACTTGTAAATTTCCTGTGGTTAAAAGACTAATTTATGACATTGCAGGGTTTTTTTTTTCGTTTCATTTAGCCCTCACCGTTCTTCAGGCGTGGGATTGCTAGCATCCTAAACACTGTCGCGGGTGCCGTGTCGCGGGTCCCCATGGCGTGTTTGTGATGGGAATCTGCATTCTGAGAGCTCATGTGACATCAAAGCTTCCCCTGACACTGTCAGCTCCCGGTTGCACTTCCTGTTATCGCAGCTTAGCATTTCAATTTGGCGAGCAGCACAGGCTTCAGATGATAACCTCCTATCTTAATATCCGCCGCTGTGGCCACTGCTGTCCCGGGGCATTTTTTACCCATGGTGCAGATGCGGGCTTCGTGCATTAGCTTGGCGAGGTCTCACACATGTGCATGCTCTTGGGGGGCTTTTTGGTTCATTCATCTGCTTGCATTTCGCTAATTCACTTAATCACTTTGGTTTTACCTGTTAACTTGTTTCCAAAAGTTCAGTCTGAATCTGGTCTTTCTGTACTGTGTGGTAGGTTTTTCAAAAACCATTAAGCAAAAAATTACTAGAGCTGTCACAATGACTTTTTTTCTTGTTTAAAATGTAAAATTTGGCTTCTCGATTATTCGGCAATATCATGGAAGAAACACAGCATAGCGGATGAGGGTAAATAAAAAGAGAGCCTCAGTTGTGTTTTAAGGTAGGGGTGAACGATGTAAAATTCAAATTGAAATCGAGATTTGAAACAACATGTTTAGCAAATCGCAAAAGCTGCGATTTAGGATGTGCATTACACAGCATGTCTGACTCCGGGTTTAAAACTCGTGAGAATAGTTTTGCAAACTTGTGCCATACTTCTGCCAGTGATGCTCACCGATCAGAAGTGGCCCAAGATAGGCCCACAAACGGCAAACGCGCGAAACCAAAGGAAACCGTTACGTTCGCAGGGCAAAAAAAAAAAAAATGATTTTGCTGCTGAGCTATAAGCAAATTACCTATTTCATAATTGTATTTTAATCAGGGCTGCATATAACTGGTATGCATTCACCTTTAAAAGCGATACGTGCGGCAGTCGATTGCTGTGCGTACGTATTTTATGTGCATTTGGGCTGATATGACAAGAAATGACTGCATTTTAACCTTTATCAAATGAAGTACGAATTAGCATATACAAGTTAAAATGCACGATAATTTCTTGTCATATCAGCGCAAATGCACATAAAATACATACGCATTTGCGCTGTCACAGCAATCGACTGCCGCACGTATCGCTTTTAAAGGTGAATGCGTACTTGCGTGCCAGTTATATGCAGCCCTGATTATAATCCCTGTTATTACTTAAGTCACAGATCTTGTGGTAATTGTTCTATGCTTGATTGTTCTCTGCTAATTTAAAAAAGTAATACGAATTGTTTAATTTTGTTTCCAACATGTACACATCTTTAAGTTCTCATCCTTGCATTAGAATATAGCCCACTTAATATTTTGATAGTATCCCATGTGGTAGTGTTGCATCGTATGTTTTAAATCTATTACACATTGAATATTGAACTGAAGCTTGACTGTCAAAAAATTTATATCACAATTCAAATTGCAGTCACAATAACCGTCGCAAAAATCACGATGAGATATTTTCTCAATCATTCAGAAATCATTCGCATTTGAGCAGTTTGCATCCTCTCCTCGTGTGTGAGTCTGTTTACACCAGATCCTCCACATTCCTCCCATTGTACAAAAAAATGCAGCTTAATTGAACTGGGTTGCCCGGGTTGCCATATATGTGAATGAGTGAGTGAGTGAGCATGTACACCCTGCAATGGGCTGGTGGGTTCCTGCGGCACACCAAGTGCAAAGGGTTGTTGTGTTGTGTACAATCACTCTCATCAAATG
This sequence comes from Mormyrops attenuatus, assembly GCA_026777985.1. Lineage (NCBI taxonomy): Eukaryota > Metazoa > Chordata > Actinopteri > Osteoglossiformes > Mormyridae > Mormyrops > Mormyrops attenuatus. Next base: position 11,863,145 of record JAODKC010000043.1, read on the forward strand.
AATCAGTAGTTTACTCGATTTATTATAATGGACATAACATTCATACAAATTATCCAGATATTATTGGTATTACTAATAAGTAATTTTATAATTCATATTTATCATTTTTAATTTTATTTTGACCAATCATTTACATACGCATGAACCTGCAAGTGCACGCACCAATTCTCACCGTCTCCATGCATCTTTCTCACTCGATGATATGTTTTGCCCACTTGGTGCATGTCTGCGCAAATGCCACCTTCCAGTAAAACTCATGCTAAAGTTCATGCTACTCGATTTTAGCCCCGATTTTCTGCTCACCAACAGTTTTGCCAGCAAAACCCCCAGATCGGAGGGAAATTGGTGTGCGATCAGGGCTGGCAAATCAGCATTTGATTGCTACGTGTGAAGTAGGGTTGCCGCTAACGATTATTTTTCTATGAATTAATCTATAGACCGTTTTACCGATTCGGTCGATTCAATCCAAACAATTAATTTTCTTCCAGAAAACCAAATTTGCCATTTAAGTTAATGGAGGTCGGCTTTTTGGCTCTATACGGACATTATTTTCACCCATGTTTTGATAAGCAGATTAGTAGTATGTCTAAAATATTACCGAGATGCGTATTGTGATGCCCAGCTTGGTAATCGGTATAAATTCAGCGTATCTTTTTATGTCTATTAAATTCAGTTAACGGAGCTGCATGCTACTGTTTTGCCAAATCATGGAAGCAATAAGCACTGAAGTGGCGGTGAAGAAAGGGGCAGCTCAGCCGCCACAACACCTTTTAAGAGGAGATATTGTGGCTAAACAAGGTAAAAAGACGGTGATGTGGTGATACTTTTTGCTGATTAATTTTTCATTTTTATTTCTGTTCACAATTTTTTTTTTTTTCTCCATTTAGCCCTCATCGGTTTTCATTTTAGTTTGTTCACGATAACACTGGGTCCAACAAGCCCAATGCACATGCACACACTCTGGCACCATCGATCAATGTAGAATAAGCCCAGATTCTTACCCAACACTTCAATGGAGATTCTGAACTAGCAGGCAGATAACTTTATGACTTTAATAATGAGTGTGTTTAGCAGCTGCTAGGACAAAAGGTATTACACAGCTCTCCATACTAATGGAAACATAATAAACATGGAGGTCTATCATCCCGAATAGCCCTTGTGCGTTTCCTCTTCAGGTGCTCGTGTGTAGCGCTAGTGCCTTCATGGTATGCCCTCGTGTAAAACCAGCTTTTTATTTAGTGATAATTATTTGAATTACTCCCGTAAGTGCGTAGTGATATTAAAGGAAGACAGTTGTTATAATGAACTGAAGCGTTTTTAAACATCATAAAGGTAATTTTTGGCAACACCAAATCCTGTAGGTGTGAAAGGTGTTGTGACTGGCAATGAGTGTGGCGATGAGCCACAGCCAACGACAGCGAAGGACATGGGGTGAGGCGAAACCCGAGGGAGGAGTTCTTAAAAAGGTGTGAAAAGTTCAATTTGTTTAGGAACTGTTCTTAGTGTTCTGGGATACACACAAAACATGCATTGCAGCGTGAAAGAGCCAGGAATCACTGCATACTGCCCTGACATACACTTCAGCAAAATTAATTTTAGTATCAGTAACCTGTCTGAGAAAATTGTTAGTTCCACTGATTAAATCTTAAATAAAACAAAAACAAGAGACTAAAATGTGACTAATCCAAATACAGTTTTCAGTAAATGATTAAGACTAAAACTAAATTAAAAATTCTTGCCAAAATTAACACTGCTATGCAGCCAGGTTTACAAACATTTGTGAAAGAATGGGTCCTACTGAACAGGTCACTGAATTTAAGCATGGTACTGTCATAGGATGCCACCATTGCAATAAATCTGTCCCTGAAATTTCTTCCCAGCTAGGTATTCCGGTCAACTAAGTGTTATCATTGCAAAGTGAAGCATATAGGAACTACAGAAAGTTACAGACCACGTAAAAAGTAACAGCGGGGTCGCAGTGCTGAGGCGTATAGTGTGTAAAAGTCGACAACACTCTGACTCCAACTCCAGAATTCCAAACTTCCTCTAACATTAACCCCACCACAAAAACTGTGTAGCGGGAGCTTCACCGAATGGGCTTCCATGGCCGAGCAGCTGCATGCAAGCTGCGCATCACCAAGCACCATGTCAAAAGTCTGATGGAGTGTTGTAAAGCATGTCGCCACTGGACTCCGGAGTAGTAGAAATGTGTTCTGTCAAGTAACAATTTACACTTCTCCATCTGGCAGTCTGACGGACATATCTGGCTTTGGAGGGTGCCAGGGTGAATGTTCTGACTGCATTGTGCCAACTGTAAAGTTTGGTATGGAGTTGTTATTCAGAGATTGAGCTGGGCTTCTTAGTTCCAGTGAAAGGAACTCTTAATGCTTCAATTCTATGCTACCAACCTCATAGGAACAGTTTGGGGAAGGCCCCTTTCTGTTCCAGCATGACTGTACCCCAGTGCACAAAGCAAGGTCAGTAAAGACATGGTTGGGTGATTTTGTTGTGGAAGAACTTGACTGCCCCGCACAGACCCCTGACCTCAACTCCATCAGACATTTTTGGGATAAAGTACTGGGGTTGAAACTGAATCACTTGGTTTTTGACCACAACAATTTATTAGTATGATGTATCGGCTAGACACCATATTACAACATCAGTTCATCTTGCGAATGACCGATAAAAGTCCTGCACAGTGGCCAGAGGGATTTTGAGCCATTTCTCTTGGAGGGCAGTGGCCAGGTCACTATGGCTACGTTCACACTGCAGGCCTTAATGCTCAATTCTGATTTTCTGCTCAGATCGGATTTTTTGTTTCCTTGTTCACATTACTCTTTTAATGTGGGCGATATCAGATTTCAATGTGAACGGTTCACTATACTGAACTGGCCCGCATGCGCACAAAACAACAAAGACGCAATGCGCATGCGCAAGAACAGACGTCGCTTTATTGATGCCGGAAGTCAATCTCCAGCATGGAGGCACCGGCGTGTATGCTCAGGTGATCCGACCACGTCCGCTTCGTTGATTTGAATCCTTCGCCTCTCGAAATTTTGCCTTAAGTGATTTCACTTTTCCTTGGCACTGGAGCCACGTTCTTTTATGACTGACCCCATTCGACCATTTCTTTTTCAATTGTTTCAAAAACTGCCCGGTTACGATATGAGCCTTCCAGTTTTGCCTGAACAGATTTATCTCCCCAAATACTTATTAAATCCAGCACCTCACTGTCCCTCCACTGGCCAACTCTCCTCCATGTTTGGCACTCTGACAGAGACATATGGTGACTTCCGCCTGCGCAGAATTGTGACGTAAAAGTCGCATGAATTCCGATTTCGCTGTTCAGACTGAGGTCGCATTGCAAAAAAACAGACCTGTATCCGATTAATGACCACATACTGAAGTGGCCCAAATCGACATTGAAAAAATCAGATTCCATGTGAGTTGTGCTGTTCACATTGTCGCGAAAAAAATGTAATCTGAGTCACATATGAGCAAAAAATCGGATTTGGGCCACATTTGTCCTGCATTGTGAACGTAGCCTATACATGTGATGCTGGTGGAGGAAAACATTTCCTGATTCGTTCCTGTAAAACACCCCAAAGTGGCTCGGTGACATTCGGATCTGGTGTCTATGCAGGCCATGGGAGATCTGTGTATGTGTAATGGTGCATTATCATCCTGATACATGGCACCAACTTCAGAGTACAATGTTTGAACCACTGAGTGAACATGGTCCTCCAGAATAGCTCTGTAGTCTTTGGTAGTGACACGCCCATCTAGAACAAGTAATGGGCCTAGGCAATGCTATGATATTGTAGCCCAGACGATTACTGACCCATCTCGGTGCTGCACTCTGGGTGCGCAATAGTCTGGGTGGTAAGCCTCTCTGGGTGAGTTGGACAGCTATGGTATTATGTTTTTTAGATACAGTCCGGGTTAGTGCCCAGACATCGCTGTCAGACCGCTTCCTCTTGCGTCCATGGTTACTCCAGTTGGATGTGGTTCGTCCTTCGTGGTGGTAGGCCGACATTACCCTGGATACTGATACACCACAAGGACTCGACGTCCTGCTCACAGATGAGGCAGCAAGATGTACCCCAACAATTTGTCCTCTTTTGAACTCTGTCTCCCATTATTTCGTGTGGATTGCAGTATTTCATGTACAGCAGTGCAAATGCTCTGCTAATTCAACCTTCACACACTGTTCTTACTGATGGAATGCGCAGTCAGTGAAGATTGGCCACCAGGCTGAGCATATATAGGTGTGAAACCTCAAACACTATATTGGACAGTGTTTCAGTTTCATTGTCCTACCCCTGTAGAACAGAGATTGAGAACCAGGCCTTCATGTCCAACATTAGTGCCTGACCTCACAAATGCTCTTCCAGATGAATGGGCAAAAATTCCCACACACTCCAAAAAAGCCTTCTGCATACTTTTGTCCATGTACTGTACAGGGGTGCGGAAATCCAACGCCCGACTTGTCCGACACGGGTAAATTGACCGTCAGACAAGCATGTTTTTCTGGTTTCAGTTGTCCGCGGACAAGTGCAATTTTCTGGAGAAAAAAGAATTATGTGCTGGGACACTGTAAAATATGAATGAAAATGGAAAGCAATGATTTACAAATCATGTAACCCATATTTAATTGAAAATATTTCAAAGACAGCATATCAAATGTAGAAACTAAGAAATTTAGTTTTATGAGAAATATATGCTCAATTTGAATTTAATTGAATTTAGGAACAGGCATGTTTACCACTCTGTTACATCACCTCTTCTTTTAACAACACTCTGTAAACGTTTGGGAACTGAGGAGACCAGTTGCTGGAGTTCTGAAAGTGAATGTTGTCCCATTCTTGCCTGAAAAGGATTTCAACTGCTCAACAGTTCGGGGTCTCCTTTGTCATATTTTTGTTTCATGATGTGCCAAATGTTTTCAATGGGTGACAGGTCAGGACAGCAGGCAGGCCAGTCTAGCACCCGGACTCTCCTACTACGGAGCCATGCTGTTGTAATTTGCACAATATGTGGTTTCACATTGTCTTGCTGAAACATACACAGCCTTCTCTGAAAAAGATGTTGTGTGGATGACAGAATATGTTGTTCCAAAACCCGTATAAATCGTTCAGCATTAATGGTGCCTTCCCAGATGTGCAGGCTACCAAAGCCATGGGCAGTAATGCACCCCCACACCATCACGGATGCTGGCTTCTGAACTGTGTGCTGATAACCAGCTGGATGGTCCCTCTCCTGTCCTGGCATCCATGATTTCCGAAAAGAATTTGGATTTTTGACTTGTCAGACCACAGGACAGTTTTCCATCTTGCCTCAGTCCATCTTAAATGACCTCATGCCCAGCGAAGTTGGTGGCCTTCCTGGATCATGTTTAGATATGGTTTCTTCTTTGCATGATAGAATTTCATCTTGCATTTGCAGGTGCAGTGATGATGAACTGGGCTCACAAACAATGGTTTTGGGAAGTGTTCCTGAGCCCATGCAGTGATTTTCACTGTAGAATCATGTCTGTTTTAAATGCAGTGCCTCCTGAGGACCCGAAGATCATGGCTATCCATTGCTGGTTTTCGACCTTGTCACTTACATACAGAAATTTCTCTGAATTCCCTTAATCTTTTAATGATATTATGTACCGTAGATGGTGAAATTCCCAAATTCTTTGCAATGTTACATTATGAAACATTATTCTTAAATTGTTGCACTATTTGCCCACGCAGTCTTTCACAGAGTGGTGAACTTCTCCCCATCTTCAATGCACAGACTCTGCCTCTCTGGGAGGCACTTTTTGTACCCAGTCTTACTGACCTGTTGTCAGTTCACCTAATTAGTTGTGAGATATTCAATCGGGTGTTTTGTTTGAGTATTACACGACTTTTCCAATCTTTTGTTGCCCTGTCCCAAATTTTTGAAACACGTCGCTGGCATCAAATTCAAATTGAGCATGTATTTGTCGTGAAACAATTGAAATTCTCAGTTTCAACATTTGATAGGTTCTTTGTTCTGTTTTCAATTAAATTTGGGTTTATATGATTTGTAAATCATTGCATTTTGTTTTTATTTACATTTCACACGGTGTCCTTTTTTGGATACAGGGTCAAAAAATTAGAAATTCCAAAAGTCCTGTATTTTGTATGGTTGCTTAGGGTTGAGATTTGGGCTGGGTAGAGACTAAGGTTGTCATTGTTGGGATTAGGGTAATGCCATAGAAATGACTGTAGAGTATGGGGATAAAAATATGAATATGTGAAGTGTGTGTGTGTTCCTGCCCTGCAATAGCATCTTGTCCAGGGTCTCCCGCTGTAAACCCCCCCCCCCCCCCCCCAAGGGGGTCATCCATAATAAGCAGCTGGAAGATGGATAGGTGGGTTTCTATGATTGTCGTCATGGTTACCTATTCGCATTATGCCTGGTGTTTTTCATTGAATGAATCCTGGCAGGATTGCGGGCACTCCTGACATTTCCACGTTTAATCCATAAGTCTGGGAAGTAGCTGAAATGGCTACTAACCGGCTCCGGAGTGAGCGAAGAAGAACGTGATTTTCTGTTTGATGCTTTTCCTCACAGCTACAGACCTCATTCAGAGCAGTGCCACGTATCATCAGCTAATTCTTCGGATTTTTGGTAAAAGGTATGATTGGTCTAACGATGCGGTCGCTACAGTAGCTAGAGGAAGGTAGCGGAAGAAGCGGTAATGCCGTCTTGCACCCCCCTCCCTCCCCCCGCCTGTGCGGTATGCAGTGCTTTCTGGATCTTTCATGCTGCAATGCATGCGACCGGGATGAGTCATCCACTAGACCATCCGGCGCAGGGACTCCACTGCCCGCTGTGCGGAGAGGAGATTTTCTGCATGGGCGTCGGGTGTTAGAGGGTGACTCCCAGAGCCTTCTGCCCCTCGGAGCCCGGTTACCACGCGTGATGGCAAACGGAGTAGTTATATAAACCGATTAAATGTAGAGAAGACTCGTGTGATGCAGCCTCGCTTAGCTTCGGACCATGCAGGCCCGTCTCAGCAGGCCGGACTCATGTACAGCGGCAGAGCGCCACTTGGACCGTGCCTGGACCAGTTAGCACCAGGGCAGTCCAGTTCTCCCCCAGCAGCGGCAAAGATGTGATATAGGGGTGGGGGTGGTGTTTCAGTGGATTTTTTTCATGGAGGGGCAGAGCAACGAGGGAGCAGACCCAGGTCGGCCTGCAGTCCCAGTACCTCAGCCTCCGCGTGTGTCTGCCTACACGGCGGTACAGCCCCTCCCCCAGGAAAATGCTGTTCACAGTCACCGCATGCCAGCCTGTGTTACCGACCCCAAAACGAGCTGATGCCCCAGAACGTGGATTGGCTTCTGTCAAGACAGGACTACTGTGATTGAAAAATAATGCTTGAGGTTGTAACTAGAACTGGTGTTTGGCCATCTGTCCCCCTGCTGTTCATGCAGGTTATGTAAGCTAGCATAGCATGTCTGCCGATTTGTGTTCAGTGCCCCCGTGAAGGCCAGTGTCACTAGGGGGTGCAGTTCTAGGCCCTTCCTTCTTTTTTTATTGAAGACTGAAGGCTTCCTTTGTGCAGATGTCAATAAAACTGTTCCTGTTGATGTTCATGCTCCTGTGACCATGCTTCTGCCTCTTTATGCCCCTCTTTACTCCCCCTTGCCCCTTTGTGCCCCTCCTAGACCTCTTCCTCACCTTTACTCGCGCTCCATAATTAGACTGAAGGATCTTGTGGGTGCGTCTCTGTTTGCGTGTCCCCTTGTCTCAAAAGTGTTACCTGGTTTCATCTTATAGAGCACTTTGAAAATACACCAGATCCAGCAGAGTTCCATGAATGACCAGTAGGGGGCCATGGCGGGGTCCACGCTGCTGCGTATTGAGCCCACGGTATCCGACACAGAGAGCAAGCCAGCAGCTGAATGGCTTCCATGGTGTAAACAGGCTGCTTCTCTGGCGGCCAGGGGGAACGGACGTCCCAGCCTTAGCTGCGGCTTGGGTACAGTGTAGGGTAGGGGGGCTGGCTGAGCTCCGGGGGGGCTGGCTGAGCTCCAGCGTGTCATCAGCTTCCTCCTCACGTGCTCTTCCTCTGAGCTCAGTCAGCTACCGCTCGGAGGACTACCCAGTCTGCTCAGGTCGAATAGTGTCTGGCTGTCTAGAAAAGGGGCGCCCCCCCCCCCCGTTTGCTGGTGGAGGGTGTGTTCATGTCAGCTTTCAGACACGCAGGTGATGGATGTGAGAGCACCACGTCTCCAGCTGTCGGGAAGCGACTGTCTCCATTGGCTGGTGTTGGCAGCCTGCGTCCCTCCCAGCTCAAGCTCATGTTCCCCACTCTGTCCCATCAGCTCTGAGCTGTGGCCCATTTGTGTGACGTTTAACCCCCCCACCCCCAGGGACCTGTGTGTATGTTTCCTTGCGGGGGTCCATGTGCTAGCTTCGTGAGTAGAGTCACCTGGGGGGGGGGCAGGACCTGAGTGCACAGAGGCAGAATATGCACCAGCGTTTCCTGTACTGCGGTGGAGGGGCTGAACTCTTTGGGGGAGGGCTTTTGGACTTGGCCTGTAAATTGTGAGGATATCCTCAGTGTTTTGTACATACTGAAGAAGGCCCAATGTTTTACCTGGTCAGTAATACAGGATGAACCCTACATGGCAAAGATGGTGAAATAATGAAGTTGATTAATGGCTGTCAGCTCAGTTGTTATATTAGAAATTTGATGTTGAATATCAAGAATTAGCATAGCAATGCGACTGATTCCCATTTGCAGCCCTTACGCTTTGTGTTACACTGTGGGATGTGTAAATATGGCGTTAGGCTTTATCTTCCACTTCAGGGTGCGTAAATATGGGGTTATGCTCTGTATTCCGCCGTCAGGTGCATGAATACGGCATTATGCTCTGTCTTCCGCTATGGGGTGCGTGAATACAGCGTTCTGCTCTGTCTTTTGCAGCAGGGTGTGTGAATACAGCATTATGCTCTGTCTTCCGCAGCGGAGTGGGAGTTACGGTCTGTCTGCAGGGCTGAGTGTTGAGAGGGTGACTTAGTCATACAGAAAATTCACAGGGGGATGAACACTGACCTCTCACACAGCGTGGTGGCATGAGGGTGGAAGGTGTGGTTTCATAGTCTGCAGCCTGCTCCGGGGCGAGTGGGGGCTATTGTTGGGTTGCTCAGGTGGTGTGAGCATGAAGCAAGAGCACAGGCGGCAAGGTCTGCTTCCATTGTGGTCTCAAATGACCTCAGAGCAGAATCTTCAGCTGACGTCTTGCAGAGCTTCATCAGATACATTTATGACCTTCCAGCCACAGATCAGTTAATGACCCATGTGGATGTGATGTTACGCCTACCTGTGTATGTGTAAATTCTGTTATTTTGTTAGTTAATCCTGTTAATTTTCAATTTAATAAAAATCTGCATGCAATCAAAAAATTGAAAATGCCATAAGCTTTGTGTTTTGTTTGGGAACTTATGGTTAAGATTGGGGCTGGGTAGGGGTTAAGCCTGTCATTGTTTGTTTGTGTGTGTGTGTGTGTGTGTGTGTGTGTGTGTGTGGTCACGGTTCCCAGCCTGCTGCCGCTGGCCCCACTCAAAATGGGGAAGTCATGACTCTGAGCAGGATCAGGGCACCAGGCTTCCCTCAGCTTCTGTTTGTGGCGCCTTCACAAGTCTGTGGAAACACATGAACGTGTCCTTGTTCATTAAGTAATTCTGCAGAAATGTTTGCCGCGAAATGCTGTGCAGGGTGACTTGCCATTGTCACTGAATATTCGCCTCCCTTCAGTTTCGCTGTCTGTGTTATATCACTGAAGACGTATGAAGGCCTGCCCCCCACACACTCAGATCTGAGCCCCCCAAAGGCGTGCCCCCTACCTGCTCCGACCCAAGCTCCAGAAAGGCTTGCCCGCTCAGACCTGAGTCCGGCGAAGGCCTGGCCCCCACCCGCTCCGACCCGAACCCTGCTAAGGCCCGAACCCCACCTGCTCAGACCCCAAGCCCGCTAAGCCCCGAACCCCACCTGCTCAGACCCGAGCCCCACCCGCTCAGATCCAAACCCCACCTGCCCAGACCCGAACCCCACCCGCTCAGGTCTGAACCCCGCTAAGGCCCGCCCCCCCCGCCAGCTTGTATCCGAGCTTGTGAAACCTGTGCTGTCTGGCTGACCGTGTCACATGCTGTTTGAGGGTGACGCTCTATGTTTTACTGTGGGTGGTGACTGCGAAAGGCATGACTGATGGTGGCCACACTCATTGTACTCGGGTAGAGGCCCTGTCCCAGCCCATACTGGGCTTTTGTCATATCTTACTGTACACATGTCAGGACCTGTGGTCAGCCTGGAGATCTTCTGTGTTGGCGACTGATTGACAGCACTGTTGTTTTGTTTGTTATGCTACCATGTCTAAGTTGATTGTTCAGGAATGAGGCTGCTGCTTACAGAGACATTACTGTCTGTCTTCATGTTAATTCCATATCGGTTTCCCTGATGGCAGTGATCTGAGGTTATTTCTTAATTTCTCTCCATGAGTTCGGTGGTCATAACTAACTAAACCCCCCCCCCCCCCCTTCCCTTTGCCCCCAGTGACAGTGACTATTTTGCACGTGTGAGAGCCGTGGTCATGACTCGGGACGACTCCAGTGGAGGGTGGCTTCCCCTGACGGGCGGGGGTCTCAGCTGTGTCACCGTCAGGAGAGTGCGGCGGCAGGATGGAGACGGCAGCCGCACCGACTTCCTCATCCAGGGGGAGCGGCTCAGAGACAATGCGGTAAGCATGCCTGCTGGGCTGGGGGTGGGGCCTCACCTGCATGCTCCCTTCTTACTGGTGGATTGGATCGTGGGCTCACATGTTCTGACCCTGAATGATATGCTGCAATATATAAAGAGACCACGCTTAAACACATAACATTGTTTTCAGTGGTCATCTGCTATCATCTTAATTTGGTCTCAGATCAGCTGTAGGATTGTGAACATTTCCTGTTTTGGGTCTTTCAAAATCTTATCCATTTTCAGAATGAACTCATTAATAACTTTTCGTTTTCCACCACCATACCCCCCCCCCCCCCCCCCCCCCCCAAAAAAAAGGGGGCCCAACCAGCAGCACGAACTAAGAATTAAAAGAATAAAAAAAATAATAAAGACGGACATAAAGTATTTTGTTTTG
>JAODKC010000043.1:11887453-11897769 GCA_026777985.1 Mormyrops attenuatus
ATGGGGATGGGGGTGATGGCTTGGATTCTCAGCATTACCCATATTAGGGCCACTATGACTTCTCAGCACCAAACTTTATTCACCTTTCTATGCAATTTCAGCTGCCTGGTGGCTCCCTTTGCTGACACATTCGTTGTATAGACTGACTCTATATTAATGAGGTAATCCCAAGGTACTGAGCCTACAGTGTCTGTAAATAAGTAACACTATGTCTAAATCATGATAGCCCCCATGCTAAATTGGTTAGATGTATTTATCACCGCTGTCAGACTTTACTGTCCTAGACCTGACAGCGTTATGTACATAGCTCACCTTTGAGTATTATTTCACATTGAAAAGTAGAGAAGTGGGGCTTACCTGATGGAAATTACTTAAGGGGTTAAAGACTTTCTTTCTAGTTTTGTAATCGAGAGAATAAGTGCAGACGGCTAATGCAGTACAGTAGTGGCAGTCCACTTATTATTTTTAAACGTTTAATATCTAAAGCTGCTAGAACAATCGCTAATTTTGTCATTTAGCAAAATAAAAACAGAAAGGAAAAATGGCTTCGTAATTTAGGGACGAGTGAAAAGTTAACCAGTTCTCAAAGAGCATTAAATAAGAATATGGAGAGTGGATTATTTTTCCCCCCCCTTAGCTTAGCTTTGTTTCTAAACACGTTCTTTTCTCCCATGTCAGGCATTTGATTTATTTGCATATTGCAAGCTGAACCAAGGTGGGACGAGTCTGATTGAACTTTGCTTTGTCTTAGGAGAGATACAGTGGATGATGTGTATATTGGACAATACCGAACAAGTGAATCTTTGCTCTGTATTATACTGCACAGTGCTACTCCTCGTCATGTACTGTATTTTATATGCATTGTCAACTCTGATCCTTTTAACTTGCCTCTCTACTTGCATAACCGAGACATTTCACTGCTAGTGTATATTGTCATATTTTCTATAAAAAAAAGAGAAGAAAATGGAAAAAATATTGCATTCGTGAGGCATAAAGATGCACGTGTATTCTAGTCTGCGGAGATTAATTTCATGAGTGCAAAGCTGCTCCGCTTCATTCCCGCTGTTTGAGTTGCTTTGCCGGCGGAAAACTGGTTTTCCTATGACCTCTCCATACTCTATAAGTTCTTGGTCAAGTTAAGTGATTTACTTCTTGAGCATAAGTGAGAAAACGTCAGTGTGTTAAGCTGCAGTATATATGGTACACCAATCACTTTAAAAAACAAATTCTTTTAATGCTGGCTCTGTGCTACGTATCTCGCCTGACTACTTTCAATTATCCATGTCTAATTTACCTTCCTAGTGCCATTCACGTCCTGACAACCTCAAAGTGCCTCCCACGTATCGCAGTTTTCTTTGAAACTGATAACATCTCCTGTTTCTGGTTGCGAATGTTGTTTTTTGTTGTGTTTTTTTCTCCCCATCCTCTCCATGGTTTTAAATTCCACATCAGTGATGTAAAATTTGTAGTTCAATTAACTCACGTTGTAGGTGTATTTTCTTACTTTCTTCCTTTGACGCATATACTGATGTAGCTTATTTCTTTCCATAAATATATAATGTAAATATGCATATATGTATAAGTTTAACTGTTTTTACGTTACATCATACACTTGTAATTCGACATATCAAATAACATTATCATAATAAAAATGGTAAGTTTTAATCAGTTGTTCGTGTTTTTATTGCATTTTGTTCCCGGAGCGTGATTTTGTCCATCCACAACGATATTTTCCACCACATGGGTCTAATCCCAGTACTTATGAGGTTATGTTGTGTCCGTCATTAGTTTTTTTGGAACAACCTGTGTGTTCAAGCAGCAGTACGGTGTAACTATGAAGAACAGAAATCATTTAGCATGTTTAATTTTAAGAGCATGCGAACACTTTGTTGATGCACATAACAGGATAGTGTGTTTTTTTTTTTTTTAGGAATCGGCCAGTTTGAGCTAGTAAATCTTGCATTTTCCAAAATCTGCATACAGACAAGAGTTTCACGCCATCAACTCCTCTATATCCATGTAGACCTGGATTGCAATCAAAAGTCTAGTAAAATAAAGCACTCAGAATATTATGGGCTATAGGAGACTTAAACCTTTCATACAAAAATCTCAGGCATTAAAATAGCCTATACTTATAGATTCGAGAAGATTGATTGACCTATATTTTACTATATATAGTTAATGGAATCTGTGCTCTGATTGTATAACGCATGATGGGGACACTGGGTATATACAGTATTAAAATCTTGAACAAATATTTCAAAACCAATAAATGATTTAAACTTTGCTAATGATTTTTGAATGAATGGATGTCAGCAGAGCAATTTCCACATCGAATGCAACGGTTTAAATTCATTAAATTCATTTTTAGCTGATTGAGTTGATTTCTATAGATTCCAAACAATGACGTCATACATTTTCTTTCTAATGCTGTGACCTCCCCCTCTAACAACAGGCCTACGTGTCACTTTGAATTCTCGGCTTTCCCCGTGATCTTTCCTTGGCTGTATTCTACATAATTGTCCTGCAGGAGGCAGTGTACCCAAAGCAACGCTTCCGTACAGCACAACCACGTATGATTGCCGGATCAATTCACAACCCAACTCAAAATGAATTAGTTCTACCATCTGTTATATATATCGAGATGTATGTTTTATTATGAGTTGTTACTTTTTGTAGTGTATGTATTTTAGGCTACAATGTTGGCAAATTCAATGAGATGATGTTATATTTTAGCTTGAAGGGTAATGATATGTTTATATAAGTAATCCGTAAAAGATCATATTAAAGATATTTCTAAGGCGTTCTAACGCTGATGTAGACCCCAAATCCTTCATGCCGCTTTCTCTTGATGTTGAAATAGGTCACGGGACTTGACAAGCTACACGTACCCGTGGGGCCGTAGTCACACCATATGCGTGCGGTTTTAAACATTATTTTTTTCGTTTCAGAATTCTTCTATTCTACACAAACGAATAGGCCTACGTGCGACTCCACTACGGCTGCAAAAAAAACTTATTTTGATAATCAATTAATCGCCAAGTGAGCCAAACCGCAGAATTGAAGGAGAGGCGCAAATGATTTAGAAATAAAAGACAAACAAGCAATAAACTCGCAGTTGTAAGTAAAACTTCACATAGTGTACACGATCTCTGTTAAAAGTGACAAAGTGGCATATGAACAAATCCGTTTTCTCTGCCTTATTTAGCCTGCTATGGTTTTAATTTTATACCGCGGTATACAGTATTCTAAAGTATAATATTCGTTGTCATATGGGCGTTATAGATTAATTGTTGCGGCCATAGTCTTCATAACAATGAGACGCACACATGAGACCTGCAGGAGGGGCAGTCTGCAGTCTTCAGGCTGTCGCACCGGGACATTTCTAACTGCCCCCCTTTGCAGTCACACTGTCTTCTGTGCCGTGACATATACAGCGTACCCATAAGCTTTTTGATGTGATATTTAGATTGGTGGCCATGGTTCGTATTACGGGGGAGCTGTAGGGAGCTCGGCTTTCCTGAAACGGACCCGGGTTCTGCCCCAAAACCCTCCCCTGATACTTTAAGGGGAGCTCTGAAAATGCGCCGCTTTTGTTTTATACGTTGTATTTTATTTTCCGTACATTAACGTTCCTGAAATAAGAAATGAATATAAATATGTTCAGCTAAGCGCAGACAGCTATTTTCTTTCGCTGTGGTTTAAAACATCTAAATGATGCTCAGCTGTTTTTTCCCCAAGTGATGTTTTGCTGAAAAGGTGTGACAGGCGGAAAGACACGACTTGTGTGCCTCTGCTTTGATTTTGTTTTCTTTGCTTTGATTAGGGTGTTAAACGAGTGGAAAAGTGATTTTAAAAAAGCCGAATGTAGCCACCGTATTGTTTTCCAATTATTGTCACAATCAGAACCGATTGTAGTTTTAGGCTACGGTTCTTGATTACAAATATAATGAAATATAAAACTAATTAATTAAATGTCAAACTAACACCCTTGCATTTTCTAAAACGGTCAATCTTGTAGAGTTCTCGAAAAAAGTTTTCGACTCGTTCTTGACACTTCAATGTGCATGTAAGCTATATATACAAACCTCCTCTAAAACTTTTCGATGAGTCAACTCTGTTATCGTCTTATTTTAGTGACTAAAATATATTTTGCTGTTTTGAATCAGTTAGGGCCCCATCCTGGGTTATTCCCCTCCTTGCACCAATAGCTTCCGGATTGGGCTCCGGACCCCCGCTACCCTGAATAGGTCAAGCTACAGAAAATGGATGGATGGATGTTTCGAATCAATAAAACAATTCATTTAATTTTGGATGGTTTACAATGTATTACAACTTGACATTACGGTTATAGAGTTAAAAAATTAAAGAATTATTTATTAGTCAGTTTCCTGGGTGGAAACTGCACCTATACTTTACACGGTTTTTAATCCCACTCCAGCATGGTACTTGTTAAATAGCTCATTTTATCATGGGGTTTTGGATCACGTGCAATTCCATTAGTGGCCAGAAGAGGGTAAAATTGTTTTCGAATGATCCCTGTTTGCTGAACATAACGTCCACAAGATGGCGGATATAGTCTTCTTTTATTTAAAAAAATGCAAAAGTCTTTGGCGTCGTCCTCCACCTTTGTTTTTCCATTGTGGGAATCCAATATATTTGCACAAAAACTGCATTTGTTAAGTATAACTCACTGTCTCATCTTATATAGTATATATATTATACCATATATAGTATACAAATATGTTATAAACACGTATATGACTATATCAATAAAATGAGCTGTTTGAAAGAAGAATCTCCACAAATGAAGTTGCATCATCAGTCGAAACACCCTCATGACAGAAGTATTATTTGGCCAGTACAGTGCTTCACTGGGTAGCAGAGCCGGCCGTTTCAATCCCAAGCAATCTGTTTGTGCGGAGTTTGTGTGTTTCTTCCCATGCGTTTCCTCCTACAGTCCAAAGATATACTAACTGGCTCCTCTTAGTTGCTTCTAGTGTTTGTGGCCTGGCATCCTGTCCAGGATGTGCCCCTACCTCGTGCTCTTTAGCAGAGCGTACACGATTCCCCAAGATGAGCAAAAAGGAAGATGGCTGGATTGATTGTTGCCTTTGCCTATGGCCTTTTAGGGTTTAACATTTTTAAACAATCCAAAGCAAAATACCTTATAGTAGGACATTGCTGATTACCACTTCTGAAATGCCCTTGCTGTGAAAGGCCCAGAAAAAAAGGTGACTGTAGATTTGCCTGTGCAAAACAAATATAAAGTCAATATCAAACCCTAAACTGTAAATGAAGCAAATGAATGATATCCACCTTACTGAGTATCAGCTCTGGACTGCTGTTGTCAAAGAGGGCAATAATAACTTTTATTGTATGGTTTCCATTGATATATTAAGCTGTTATTAATTCACAATAATCTTTTAAATGCAAAATAAGATTAAACAAAGTCTGGTACAATTCTCAATATATACCATTTTAGTTGCTTTTGATTTACAAGAAGTATTCACCACTACACAAGTGAAGCATTGAAAGTACATAAAGTTATAACTGGAAAATATTATCATAGGTGCCGTAGCTAAATAAATTCAAATATACAGTAGGAACCTTTTTAAAAGTGAGTGTCTATAGGTTCTATGAGACTTTCTACCTCTCTTGTAGACTAGAGAAAAGAAGAATATTGTGAAGTCAGCCACCCACTGGCAAAGGTGAAAATCCTCAGAGAAAATTCTTATAAATGCGTCTCATCCAGGACACCCTGATGTATTCCAGTAAAAGCAATGTCGCAGAATGACCAGCACACCCATGACTCATCCTGTACTTTTAAAGAGAGCCACAATTTTTGCAATACTGGCAAGGAACTGACATTTACGTCTGACGTTCTCAGACAGCCAATATTGGCCAGATCAATGCCTATGGTTTTTCAGGCCAGCAGAGAGGATTGTTTACTGTATTTCTGGGAAATGATCTTGAGTAATTTTTATTTTTATCAGATCATAACCATCTTGATTATCACTAGCCACTATTAGCCTCATAATGAAGAGGGAAACTTCATGCAGGCCTGAATCAGTCCCTGCAGGCCACAGCCAGGTTGCATCACATGCCTCACCTTAATTACCCAACAAATCCAGTCATGGGCGTCGTGCAAAATTATATCAATTAGGGCAATCACTTTAATTAAGCGGTAGGTGCTCAGGTGGAAGAAAAATCCCCTGTCATACTTCAGTGACTTCCGTTCAAGTGTGAGCACCCGTTTAACTTATTCGATAACATTAATACGAGAATTACAACTACAAATCATATTATTGGCGAAGAGATATGACTAGGGAGGAGTGGGAGGGCCTGGGAGGCCCAGTGAGAGTATCCAAAGCTGTCCCTGATCTGCCTGACAAAAAGACTCAGCTTGCAGGATGTGGTATTACAGTAAAATAACACCCGTATCATCACTATAACAACTGACCTCTTCATTAAAACAACAATAAAGAGAAGCAGAAATGTGTTTTTCGGTAAGTAAGATAATTTAGTTGAGCAACAAATACTGACACATACTGTAATCTTGTTTTAGTGAATCGACTAGTTATGACGCAGGAGTTTATGCACACCTATTAAAAATGTTTCACAAATAGACCAAAAACAGATGTGTTGTTTCATTTTCCAGCTACTCTTGATTTATGCACACTGGGGAAGACAGAGGAGCGCCGCACAGTTCGCGTGGTGTGCCGAATCCAACAGGTACCACGGCGGAATCCTAGGATGTGACTTGCTAAATTAGAACAAGGGCCCCGCGGTATCTATCGAAAAGTAACCAGCCTGAGCTGAGGTAAATTTTATAGCCGTGCAGACTGTCAAAGCAGACAGGGGGCGCCCTGCACTTCCTCTTAGCCTCTGTGATATTGAACCCTCAGTCACTGAAGCCAGGAGTTACAGGCACGGCCAAGAGGGTTTTCTGTGAAATAAGTTGAAACTAACAAAGATAATTGGCATCCGCCGTTCTTTATTCCACATTCTGTAGAGCACTTTGCTTTTGATTTATGACATATCATTTGCAGCAGCGTGTGGCTCAGCAGGCTAGGAACCCCTGTGCCTGTGATGGAAAGGTCACTGGTGTGAGCCTGGCCTCTGCTGAACAGTCACATATCTGTGGGCGCTTGGGCAAGGCCGTTAACCCCCAGCTCCATGGGCGCAGGGTGGCTGCCCCTTTGCTGTGACCCCACCCAAGCTTGCTCTAACCTCCACGTGTGTCTCATAAGAATTTCCCTACAGGGATTGATAAAGTATCACTATTCTGTTCTAAATAATAAAACAAATGAAAATGACATGGATAAAATTACTTGGGCTCCTAACATAATATTTTATAGCACACCCCTTTGAAGCAATAACTGCAATCAAGTGCTTTCTGTAGCACTGAATGAATCTTTTATATTACGTTTTTAAATATATATTATTAACACCTATTAGATTTCATTCTTTCAGTATAGGGACTATAAAGGAGATATTCTTTAAGGAATTTATGTTAATACAGTATTATGAAACCTTCCTGTGTCACTATTCTCCATTTTCTTACCTGCATGACCACAGTGACGTACTTAGAAAGCACAAGTTTCTTTAAGTCTTACAAGCTAGAATTCGTCATTCTTCTCACCTCTACAGGGCGCATGATGTCATCGCTGAAGAACAGACTGTAACCTTTATGTAAACAGGAAACAAACTTGGGACAGTGTGTTTCCACACTCTATCAACAGAAGCCACTATAACAATAAATTTGAATTTGAATGGATGGCGAGAAAAGACGCAATGCAAAAGCAAAGCAATGTACTAAAGAGCGTATAGCACGATATATTAAAACTGGTGAAAGCACATGTAAAGAACTTTGTAGTAAAGAATGTCAGTAATGAAGATGTAGATACATAGATTAGACATAAACAAAATCAATTAAGTCGCAAGTAAAAAGCAGGAGGACACAGAGAAAAATAGGAAAATGTGTCTAGATACAGAATCATCTACCCAATCATTGCTTAGTACTGATCTAAGCAGTAAAGAATATCAGTGATGGAGATGGAAATGCATAGATGAGACATAAACAGAATCATTTAAATTGCAAGTATAATCACAGATTTCAGATCTTTGCTGAAGTCTCTTGTCTGGAAACGCCAGGCCTAAAATACCACCCCCCACACCTCCACATGCACACTGTAGGCTGCAAAATAGCACCTCTCCAGGACAGGAGCCCCCTGCCATGCCTCCATCACCAGCGCACACCTGGGAGCTAGGTGGGAGAGCCCACCCCCCACAAAGTCGCCATTTACCTCATCCAAGTGAGTCGAATCCCTCTGTTTGGTTTCGCACTTGGTTAGCAAATCTCTGCCAAGTTTAATCCCAAGCACACAGATTTTGGGATGAACAATAAGGACATATCCCTACCAATATTATGGGAGCAACATGTGTTTAGGGGGGTGGGGGGTTTGGGACTAATGTGATCCCTACCACTGTTGTTTAATCACTGTGCCTTACGTGTGCTGGTGCGTTAACCCCTGATTTTTTGTGTTTAGCTTGGAACACACGCTGGGAACTTAAAGACTGATCTTTTGATCTAGCAAGTGTCATTATGTTGGATTTACATTCCGGATCTCAGTTTCAGCATGTTGCATGTTTCATGCTTAATGTGTTGTCTGGAGGTCAGAATGAACTATCTCAAGTAGGGGCTAAAGACAGAGCCTAGTGGGCTGGCAGTGGAGCATCAAAGTAATGGTGACCATGCAGACACTGATAGGAAGCATTCAGACTCACTGCATTTTCATAATAGCGGGTGACATGGTGGGTCAGCGCTCACCGATAGCTTTAGGGAAGTGGCTAAATGCAGAGATGTGTTTGCAAGTAGATAATTTTTAAGTTCTTCATTGTACGTGCATTTCCTCCACTGGGTGCTCTGGTGTAATTTACTAGTAATGGAGTGCGATGTGGTTTATTTTAAGATTCACAAGAATGGCTTTACGTGGGTTGGTGCTCACCACTGGATAAGCAGCCAAGGGAAAATAAATTAATGAAAGAATGAGTCATGTTAGTGCATGAAATACGTAACAGAAAACACAGAGCAGAGATCAAGATAAGATAGGCTAAGATAAGCTAAGCTAAGCTAAAATAAGATAAGATAGATTTTATTAATCCCATGAGGCAAAATTTTGGCATTACAGCAGTAAGTTATAAACAGCTTCAGAAAAACATAAGAGCAGAAGCCTTATCTATCCATCCATCCATCCTTCCTCCTCCGAGCACAAGGCACTCTGGATGGGACACCTGGCTGCTTCTGGACTCGCAGTAGAGTCACACTACAACTAATGCATGTTGAATTTGTAAGGTCTATATCTGCACTGCCAGTCAATGCTGTAGAGGTGGATTTCATGAGATATAGTCGGTGTTGTCTGGAAAAACAGGTAGTACTGATCAACTGCTGAAGAAATTTACTTCATCAATATCACATATATTAACTTGGAAAGTGTAATGTGTTTCATTGGAGATTTTAAGCACAAGAGGTGTATCTGAATATTTATCACACTGTGCACCACCCACAGACTTAATCTCAACCTAAACAGTCATATAATCATTTATTCATGGGCTTGTAGACACATCACATTCCATTCATTTTTTTAAATACCAGCACTATGCAGATTTGGTTAGTTTACTGTATAAAACACCGACACATAAAGCCAACATCCAGTATATATGTAATGCTTAAATCTTCAAGGAACTGGTGTGTTTTTATCCTGAATAATTTAAACAAAGATATCAAGAGAAAAATAGGAAAATGTGTCTCCATTGTGGTACAAAAAGAAAAGTATAAATACCATGTCATTATATATAGATATTGACAGAGATCTTTCAAGGAAATCATTGTACAGTTCTATAAAGGTCGGTGAGAGAATACAATCATAATAAGACATTTAGACCAACCCAACATAAAAATATGTCAAAGAACAACAGAGACACAATTAGAAGTAGGCAGATTAACACCCAGTTTGTACCTAACTTTTGCTAGATACAGAACCTTCTACCCAATCATTGCTTTCAATACTTAGTTCCTTGCTTTGTTTATAGGAACTTTTGACCGCAGAATACCTAAATATAGAGAAGAACTGTGGTCTATTTCATATGAACATTAACAGATATACAGCCCCCCAGGCACTAGCATGGCAGTGGCTGACCATGTTGTGCTTAAAAGAAATTTATTAGCATTTGACAAGATGTCGGAATTGTGTCATGGCTCCAAACATAGGTCTACAAATGCTACTAAAATAAGCTGGCTGGGGGGGGGGGGG
>JAODKC010000043.1:11897818-11916730 GCA_026777985.1 Mormyrops attenuatus
AATGGTTTAAAGAACTATGACCTCCTGTTTAATTGCGCTTACTGTGGGAATTGAATATATACCATAATTACACGACTACAAATTGAAAAAAATGAAAAAAATAAAAAGGTTGTCTGTTTACTGAACAAGAATTCATTTGACAACAATATGAAAATAAAGTATTGTCACTAGCTGGCAGATATGATGAACTGAACAAACTAAGCAAGTGGTGGCCTTCCGACACAAACACACAAGATGCCTGAAATACCGTTTTATAGACATAAAGTCTTCTGCATTGGGGTATATTTAAAGTGTGGGAAGGCATTCATGTATCGTAACATCTCCAAAGCCGTCAGATCATAATAAATTACGTCACTATGCGGACAACCTCTCACAATATATTAACAAAGACGCGAGGGAAGAGTATCAAAGACGTTGCATTGTCCAAGACGACAAGAGATGCATTTTATCGTCTCCTGGAGAACAGAGCACTCTGCGTGTTACCAAAATGCAAACCCCAAGTTTCAATATCCCACATGCGTATCATAAAATGATCTAAAAAGCAATCTAAGCGATTTAACCATAAAATCCTAATATACCCAGTTACTCTTTGTTTACTTGCTATTTTAAGTGAGCAGACTTTACGAGTTCGCATCCAAGAGGGACAGTGGCTCATCACATTCGGGGAGGGGTTAAACATCTTTGCTATACTATTACCAATGTAACTATGAACATGCGACCAGACACGAAGGGATGATGTAATGGTGTGATCGGTAGAACATGCGCTACGGTATATCACTTGGTCTCGCACGCTTTCTTCGCCATGTGCGTGCATTGCTTCTCGGCCATCAAGCTACCCCGCCTAACGACAAGCTTCGCGATGCATGGCGTATCAAAAGCCCATGACAATAAAACGATAGGTGCACACCCCTTTCGGACGACCAGCAGGACCGCTGTGGCTCGATAACGTACATAACGCGCTGAATCGGCTGGCGGCGATGTGTCCTTTTTTATTTTTATTTTGGCAATTTGCATTTGGAAGACTGCGGGTTTCAACAATAAAACCACCGTTTGGCAAAACTGGGATTTATGATAACGAGGCATGAGAAGAGTGATAAGCACCACCGCTTGAATTAAAGCCGTTGTGTAATAACTCGTTCTGTAGAAATTATCCCTCAACTCTGTACTGCGGATGAATCACTGTGCAGCACGTTGGCGTGAAGTTAATTAACTGGTGCTTCTAGGGACGATGCACAGCATACAGTCTTCTTACATCCCTTTCTTATAGATGCGAGTGGACTGCTGGGAGAAAATACACCGCAGTGGGCGCATACAGTCATGCGGCGGTGCTCTTGAGGGGTGCGACGGAACAGCGAAAGCTCATTCCGATCAATTTGGCTGGGCACTACGGTCCACCTGACAGCCGCAGAGTAAAAGCGGCGGACCAGACGCTTGCCTTTCCATTCTCGCGTCTCTCGCTGGTCCGTTAAACACAGCGCGTTCCGTTTGGCAGTATACATACCAAAATATATATATATATATATTTTTCTGATTTTGATTACACCCGAACCAGCTGCTGCCCACCGATTGTCTCTTTTGTTTTCCAAACGAGTCGTCGAGATGAAATTTCCAACAGAGAACCCAAGAAAGCCTGGGAACTTGAATCCTGCGCCAGGTTTGTATGCCAATTAATATCATATTACGTGCAGCTCGTTTAATGGTTTTATTAGAACAAAATATGCATGTGTTAAATACAATACATGGTTATTTCATCACTGTGATTTCTGCATGGTGGAACTTGCCCCAACCAATAAGTTCATGGGGAAAACGTAGCGTAGGGGGTTTTATACTGAACACCTACACATCTTTTTACGCACACCTTATTCTACTACTGCGTGCCCAAGTTCCGAAGCTTGGGGCGCATTTTGAAGCGTATTATGGGTAGGTGTTCCTCATGCCATGTTAAGGAGCAGGCTATTGTTTTGTTGATATAATGCTGATGTGCCGCTCCCTTCTCTAAGCGGTGACTGGGGAACGTGGCCTCCCTTGAATCAGAGTCTTTGCACCTCACATTCCTGTAATATGTCAGAGAAGACCCGTTCGGGGTTTCCTTCTCTGTCCATTTTAACCGGGCAATACCGGCGTTATCACTTCTGGAAGCGCAACGTCTTCATTTGCATTCATAGCGGGTCTCCCCAGACACGACCCCCCCTACTATTCAATCGTACGCGGTGCTTCCCCACGTCCTCCTTCAATTGGGTGGCAATGATCTCTGTGTGTGAAGACAATAGTTGTCAAATAATGAAAAACGTTACATTTTTCACAATCAAAAGTGCCATGTATTTAAGAGGTACCACGCATTATAGATACATTTTCGCGTAAATACGGAAACAAACCGGTGTAATTTAGACTTTACGCAAAAGTAGCTTGCCATGTGCTCTCTGCACTCTCGCGGCACATTCAGTTACTTGCAAATAGACGTAAATAGAAATTAGCTTTACACATCGAGGTTACTGAACAGATGCATCGCCTTTATGAAATGCTGATTTAAATCTGTAGCGAAGCACATTCAGATGAAGTGTCAACCGGAAAAATAATTACGGAGCATGGGGTGATATTACTTCATCAGGGCTCAGCTGGACCGCAGGGTGGATTCTGGCAGCGTCGCGTGCCGAGCGCGTTCTATCAGGTCGTCCACACGCTCTGTCACGTGGCGGCCGCGGGCAATAATTTACAAATATTTTGTGTCCTTGCGCGTGTCAGTTTTTTGGTCTACATGTGCAATACTCGATGCTAAAATACTCGATGGAATGAATTTCCTGTACGTAACATTTGAGATGGAGTTGATTGAATAGCATCAATGTGTTGGTACTACAATGCGCATGCACTCTAAAGAATGTGATAAAACCACACCTCTTAGTAAACTAATCTGGAGAGGTTTAAATATGAAGCTTCTAATCATAGCTGGAAAAATAAGTTAAAATGAGCTGTAAGCCAATGCATACATTGTACATAGGAAGTATTGGGAATGTGTTAGCTTGAAAGCTTGAAATTAAAATGATTGTTTTATATATTTTTTTAATCACCTTGGTTTTTATATGGAAAGGTGAATTAATTAATAATCAACAAGGGACTCTTCAGCTGTTTGGTTTTGGTGTCAGTGCTTAAGTTTAATTGAAGGTCCCTTATTCTGTGTCAGCCTGTCCCCTGTCCTGTGGGAATGTTTTCCCCCACAGAACGGACATCATTGATCGGAGACAAGTCATTGGATTGAGGAGAATTAAACCTGGGTCTGTTTTTCGCCTTCAGCCTTGTGTATAGTGAGTTAGACATTAATGATAAGTTCTTATAATAATAATAATAGTAATAATAATAATAATAATAATAATAATAGTGTCAGGTTTTATTGTAATACATATTACAGATGCACATCTATGCTCATAAATGGTATTTTGTGGTCTGACAGTTAATATAGAGGTAATCAAATAAAGCTTACACACTTAAACTGGACCATACTTGTGTGTCATCCTATTGAATTTTACGAGAGTTTTTCCCACTAAGGTGGCAATTAATTCTTTTTGTTGTGCAGCCATGAGTATCATTTATTCATGACCTCTTAATCTGA
This sequence comes from Mormyrops attenuatus, assembly GCA_026777985.1. Taxonomy (NCBI): domain Eukaryota; kingdom Metazoa; phylum Chordata; class Actinopteri; order Osteoglossiformes; family Mormyridae; genus Mormyrops; species Mormyrops attenuatus. The sequence goes on from JAODKC010000043.1 coordinate 11,901,423, forward strand.
ATTGATTCCTCACAATAAGCGTTCAGCACTGGAATACCATAATCACACATGTAACATGCAAAATGTATTTGGTTGGGCTTTGCATTGTATTTTGCTGGTCATATTCAAAAATTGCATAAGTTCTATTGTGTCATGAAATATGTTTTTGAAAATTGAGCAATAATAATGAAATTAACACAACGAAAGAGTTGAAATCCTTCTGGTTTTGCTGTAAGATATGTTAGTTTGCTTTTTTCGTTTTATATCTTGATGCCATCATCTTATACTCATGAGGATACTTAGACACTGGGACTTGCAGTGTGTCGTACAGTGTGGAAGGATGTGCTGAAATGTTCTGGAAACACATGAAAAACACAGGATCAAACAAGCCGTGTACGTTTCAGGGGCAACTCATTGTTTATGACCCGCTTGTCTCACGGGTGACCGGGCGCTTGTTTAGAGGGTGGCACACCTCAGACACGCTGCAGTTCGCTTAACGGTCGCCGATCTGCTCTTCCACATCTCCATCACAGATAATCCAGAGATGCTTCTCATGTTCTCCCTGCTCCACGGCTTTCAGCGCCGTCACTCTCGACCCTCACCGGAGATGATTCTCTTGCTCCATTATGCGATTATACCCCTGTTAGGAGCTGGAGTTTCAGAGCTGCCAAAATCCCATTTGAAAATCCGTCATGGGTTTCAGCGCCGTGTTTCGCGAGTGATATCACTATTTACTGAGGGAGAGACTGGAGGTAGAGTTCCTCCTAGCCCCATAAACAGTGAATGCGGTGTAGAAATATTGACACGTTTGAAGATTCTGTAATAACACAGAGAGGAGGGCCTTTCTCATTCCACTTGTGAATCCACAGATAGCTAATCAAGATTAGTGTTAGTCACATCTTAGTTTATTTTTATACAAGGAAGAAAAGAGCAGACACAGATACACAGTTCACCAACAACAAAACAAAACGCCACAAAGCTTGTTCTTAACTCATTACCACATCCTGCCCTCTCTTTGGCTTCCTCCTTTAGTTTCAATCCTCAAATAAAAGCTTCTTCTGTCCTCAGAGTGAAAAGATGTACATCAGTTACTTCACTCTCATCGTTATTGGTTCTATTCAATTACTGACACCCATTGAGAGCTGCATAGTTCAGGTCCAGAAAGTAAAAATCCAGACCAGGGTTTTGTTTTAACCAGCCAGTTTAGCATAAAGAGTTACAGTTACAGAGTACTAAACTCGTTGGTTGAAATAAAATCCTGGTTTGGATTTTTAATTTCTGGACCTGAATTATCTACCTCTGAGCACTGAACCCTTGCATATACATTTCTTTCTTATCACCCCCCCCCCCAGCAAAAAAGTACAATAATTAAACAAAAATAATCATTAGGGGAGGCGAATCTGTTCATGGCAGGAGACTGCAGAGAGAAACTTCCATCACCAAAGTGTGTGGTCTGCACAGATGGCTTTTATTGAACACACAGGTGCAGTATTAAGAATTCCCAGGCCGTTTGTAGGTACTCCTTTGTAAACGGAGAGCAGACGGCAGAATATTCTCTAAGTGTGTGGCGCTGACAAAGGTAACCACCTTAAACTGACCTTATCTTTATGATTATGGTAGGATGGTTTATCAAAAAACAAATGGTAAGGTAGTTTGGAGAAATATTAAATTAATTTAGCAGACTCTTTTACATGCAAAGTGTCATGAGAATGAGGATCAGATAGTGTCCTTGGTGCTGTTTGGGTTAAGGGCCTGATGGTGAAATGTCTCTGTCAGTCCCATGAGCTTCTGATCACAGTCTTAACTGGCAGAGCCACAGACTGAACCTTGAGTCCTGAACGGAACCTGCTGCAACAGTAAGCTAAGTCTTGAACCTGAGCTTTAACATGTTACATGTGGCATAATGTGGAAATTGTGAGTCACTTTGAATTAAATAAGGTAGGAGACAATTAAGTCAGCGAAGGCGATGTGTTTTTTTGACCGGTGTTACCATCTGGTTTTGTAGGGTGCATCATGTCTTTTTGTCCTCTCGATTCAGTTCCAGTTCAGACCAATATGACTCCGAAAAAGGTGAAGTCAGGAATGCTGCAGTCCAGTTTGGTGCAGGCCAGCGTGGCGACCATGCAGAACCCCATGGGATGCGAGGTGAAGCCACACAGGCACTGCTCACTCCCCCGGCTCTCCGTGTCGTCGCGTAGCGGCATGGCTGTGGTGGCCAGCATGGACAGCGAGGGCTCCACGCTCCACACCGTCATGAAGTGGAAGACGGTGCTCGCCGTCTTCGTGGTGGTGGTGGTCTACCTGGTCGTTGGCGGCCTCGTGTTCAGGGCCCTGGAGCAGCCGTTCGAGAGCAACCAGAAGGACACGATCACGCAGGAGAAGGCGGTGTTCCTGCAGAAGCACCCCTGTGTGACGAGGGACGAACTGGAGGCTCTCATCCAGGTAAGTTCCCACCAGAAGAGTTTCTGAGGAGCTCATCCGTGATTGCTTGCTAAGAAAGTCAGTTCTCTAGTGCTGGATAAGGGGATCCACAGGGGATGCAAAATATCCCGAACAAGGACATCAAAGATGACACATAAGATGCAAAATATCAGGTATACACAGAGAACTATCATAAGTTAGAAGTTACTTCAGACTGTAGGACAGGGTATCAGTACTCCTGCACATAAATGGAACAGGAAATATGATGTAAGCTAAACAAATGCATTAAGCGTGAGAGCCCAAAGTGAGGAAATGGATCAGCATCTGTGGCATGACATGCGATGGCATTTCAGAGATTTTCATTACTTGCTTTCCAAACACTGGGGATGTAGCCCATGTCTCCTTCCATTAAAGGCAGAACCATAAGGAAAGGAGTACGGGACCGATTCACAGTCGGGATAAGAAGTTGACTTTGGAGACTACATAAGCAGGTCAAGTCAGAGACTCGCTATTGATTTTCTCCCTGAAGAGAGTCACGGTGCTAATAGCAGCCACTGAGGGGGCTGGCCAAGGCTCCATTTATGGCAGTAAGCAGAGGCTTCTCTCTGCTCTCTGCCGCAGGTCTTTGCCGTGAAGCTGGAGGGGGTTACTCACATATATGTCGGACAGAGGTGGGATGTTCAGGTTCAGAAAGTACAAATCCAGAGCAAGATTTTGTTTCAACCAATCAGTTGAGTGCTCTGTGCGTATGACTCTTTATATTCAACTGGTGGGTTGAAATAAAACCTCGGTGTGGATTTGTACTTTCTGACCTGAACTTGCCACCTATGATGTCAGAAAACGTGAATAATCCGATGCGTACTGGGTCGTGAGTCTTCTGCCTGGTGTACATGAACATTTATTGTGTCTAGTGAAGGTATCAGTGGGATGCCTTTATACAGCTGCTTTCATTAGCTAGAGCAGAGGTAAACAACCCGTATCCTGGAGTGCTCGTACACAGCAGGTTTTCCGTCCTACCTGATGAGTTACTATCTGGTTCATCAGAGACTGGGTAGGATAGAAAACCTGCCGGATACCGGCACTCCAGGATCAGGGTTGCCTACTCCTGTGCTAGAGGTCTGTCACGGGTCACTGTCATCCATGACGTTCACTGATGCATAATAGACATTATGTCACTTGTGCTTGCTGCAGTGTTTAATTCCGTCTTTTATATTTTAAACTCACAATAAATGCCATGCAAATAGTCCTTAAGCTTCCTCAAAGCAAAAAGGTTTAGGAAATTAAAAAGAAAGATGAACAGGATAAATCAAAGAAGCCAATAAATTGCACAGCGCATGACCTTGGGTGCAGTGGGCGGATAATCAAAGCAGAGTGTATGAATCTGGTGCCCGGCAAAGGAGCTGCCCGTGAACTGTGTTTGATTAGCCGTCCCTTGACAAACCGCCTTTCTGCCAGCACTGGGCCTTCATGCCAAAGTCCGTTTGGCATCTCCATGGAGAGGAAGAGTAATGCCCAAGATTTTGAACGTGCCAGCTATTGATCCTGGACGTGTGAAACATGATCGTCAGATGGGCAAGATTAGACCTGGGTGCAGTTAAACAGCAGAGTGACAAGCAACACGTGAGAACGACAAGCGACCTTTAAGGAGTGTCACCTGAGACAGCCTGAGCAGGGAGGAAAACTAAAGAAAGTGCATTTTTGATCTGAAATCCGTGTACCATGCATAAGACTCCTGGACTGCAATGTTCAGCACAGGTGTTGTTTTTCACAGGTACACTGTCAGAAAAAAAGAGTTACAATTTGTGCCTTTGCTGTATCGTCAAGGGTAGATGTACCTTTTAAGATACAGAAATGGACGATGAGGAACATTTTAGTATCATTGTGGTACATTAATGCTGTTTGTACCTTGGGGATGTTCCTCAGAGTCCGTTTCTGTTCCTTAAATTAGACCAAAATTTACCTACACTCTCAGAAAAAAGGGTAAAAATTTGTACCTTTGCTTATCACTGGGGCTGTACCCTCAAGGGTCTGCCAGTTGTACCCCTAGCTGTAGTTAATTGTACATTCTAAGGTACAGAAATGGACTCTGAGGAACATTTCTGTACCATTTATGGTACATTAATACCATTTATACTTTTGGGATGTTCCTCAGAGTCTATTTGTGTACCTTAAAAGGTACCATTACAAGGGCACATCCCCAGTGACAAGCAAAGGTACATATTTTTACCCTTTTTTTCTGATAGTGTACAGCTATAGGGTATAATTGGCAGACCCTTGAGGATACAGCCCCAGTGACAAGAAGAGGCACAAACTGTTTTTTCTGAGAGCGTAGGAGGGTCAAGTCAAAGCCCTTTATTCGTCATATGTATGATGACAAGCCTCGTGTAAACATGGCTCAAATATAGAAACACGTAAGATTTCATTTTAAAAATATGAAAATATAAGAAGCAAAAAAAGTGCCTACAATCCCAACAAACAAAGGATGTAGGTGCTGCACATAACCAGTTGCAAACTAATGCCAGCGGATTCCTGAGAACAGACAGACACTCATTGAGCAGCAGGTGCAATATATGTAGCGTAAGAACAATTAACAGATAAATAAGGAAACACAAACAAATAATAGAGCAGCAGCAGGTACTGAGACCTGACTACATGGAATTTGGCCTGTGATGGCCGGTGCAAAAAAAAGAACAAAAACAGTTTTTAAACCTGTTAGTCTGTGACCAAATTTAACACGGTCTCACTCTTACAGAGAAAGCAATGCTCTGCCTATTGCAGTCGGCAGCAACGCAGAGAGGAAGCCGCCACGCCGGAGATAAGACTCCCGCTCCGTCTTACCGAACCTGCAGCCCTGACTGGGAAAATAGACATAGCTGTGCTGCACCGGCGTTGGCCTCGGCACCACGTAGAGTGTTATGAACCCTGCGGTTTGGAGAATTATGCTGCTCCCCGCTGCAGACAGAATAATGGGCGGGGCATTACAGTAAGAGCATGGCATCAGTATGAGAATACCAGTCATGAAAAGGACAGTGCCGCCGTTGTCAGCCTGATTTTTATGGTCAGATCATTACTTTAAGAGAAAGCGGGTATAATGATGAGAATTGGCATCACGGCACTGACGTGAGTATAACACACTGAGTCATCCCCGAGGTGTGAGAGTTTCTAGAACGGTCATCACAGGGACACGTCCTGGCGTTTTATTTTTTCACCTGCCAGATAATGTTCCTCTCCACCATAATGCACAAGAGAGGATTTAATCCTAGCACAACAGAGGCTCGGAGCAAACGATGGGCTTTGCGAAGCTCTGCAATAAGCGCCCTGCTGTTGGAAGGCGTGACTGTCGCAGAGGGACGGGACCGACGGGTTCGAGAGAGATTTCACGCTGACAGCTCGAGAGCCTCGGTGTCATGTGAGAGTCACCTTCCAGGTATACTTTACTCAGTTAGTGTCAGGCTGAGCTCTTTGGTCACAACCATAAAACACCAGCATCCTGTGGCTTCACCTTAACAGCGAAATAAAGCAAAGACTAAATGTTTCATATTTAGCATTTTAGGGGTGTGATTCGTTGATAATTGGCTTCTGCCAAAGACGTGTAGAAATGAAAAGAATCAAGCGGAAACCTGTTTATTGTGGCTCGACAGCTTTCCTGCAGAGTCAGCCTCATAACAGATTGTGAGGTAAACCTTTTTAGTACGGGCTGGAAATACTACTGCTTTAGGTCAGATTAATGACAAGTGCTGCCCTGTTTTACAGATGCTGATGGCATCGTCATGGCGACAGCATGGCTTGGAATGCAACCACACTTTCTGTACATTCTGCACTGTCACTGTTTATGGGTCTTGGATGAAATGTGTTCATATGAAGCAGTAGTCGGGGGTTGGGGGGGCATCCCATTGGAAATTACTTTGTTTATGGCCATCACAGCTAACCTTCCATCGCAGTGTGTGTGGTTAAAGGTTAGCCACTCTGGACGTGGCCCTAGAGCAACGCGATGTGGTATCCAGCTGTGAAAGATCGAAAAGCGAGCATTTGGGACTAAACTGATCACCACAACATCTCTATGTCATTTCCAGTTCTGACAAAAGTTGAGGGCTACAGATTGGAAAAGTGTATTTTCAGTTCATAGCTTATCAGAGGGATGGGCGATGAAGGGTTCAGGATCATGACCTTCGCTAAATCAGCCCTGAGTGGAAAGGGGGGCCCGGCTGAAGTTTTTCTCGTCTGGCCTCACATCTGAAGCGCCCTCTCGCTTCTGCCTCTCTCCATCTGTTGCTATGCAGCGGGCGTCCCAGCTTCGGTGACTCAGAACCCTGCCAAACATATGGCGGGGTGCTGGGCGTGGGCGGCACCGCCGCCGCTTAGGTGCAGCAGAACTTGGAGGAGTGAAGGACAGTGTGGAGTTCTTTTTTTTGTGGGGTATGGTGAGGTGAGGTCAGCCTTGAGCCAGCCCTCATCAGCAGCGTCCCACGGACAGTGTGGTGACTTGGACCCTGGTCTGTGGTCTTTCTGGGGTCCATCTCTAAGACTGCTGTGTGCTTTATCACCAGGCAGGAAAACCGTCAGTGTTATTCAGGCTCTGCAGCAAGAACATAGTCTTTCACTAAGGAATCTAAGTAGGTATGAGCATGAAGTGATTTATAAGCTGTTCATCATTAATTTATTGCTTATAATTTGTACCTTATAGTTTATTCTTTCACTGAATCTAATAAGAAAAAGTATAAAACATATGAGATTAGAAATTCTTAGAATCAATCTCTCTATGCCCCAGTGTTGGTGTAACTGTCACATGCTACCCCAGTGTTAGTTGTTATGGAAATTTGGAGGTAGGAATGGACAAACGAGTTCAATGATTTAGGGAGACTTTCCACAGACAGTTCTGAGAAGTTCTCCAAATAGCAGATGCAGCTGCTCTCATTTTATACTGACACACAAATGACCTTTATCAGGAACCACAACCGGAAATCCTATGTCTGCTTTTGCACAGTCTCAACTTATGATGAGCTTCCTGTCTAACACATGCATCTTATATGTACCATATATGGAATAATATTCGTCTCTTATCTAGCTTAACCTGGGTAGGGTCTAAAACCCCCTCCCCAGTCCCTTGCATCTGTTTCTGCGAGCATAGCAACCTTATTTTGCAGCCTAACTTCCTTAGCAACCATCAGAAAACCTGCTTGGTGGTAACTTTCCACTACAACAGGTATCCCCCATTTTACATCCACTGAATCAACATCCATTTGCGTGCATGGCCGTGGCTTAAAAAAGTACAGTAAAATAATAAATCTGTGTTATAATGCCAAACATAGCAGCCACTGTTTTTAAGAACACGCAGGTGGGTGGTAGGTAGAGAGTGGGCTGTAGGTAATGTCAGCCAACTGAGACACTGTTGTATACAGCACTGCCTAACGTATACTGTAATGTCACAGTACTGTAATGAACTCTAGTTAACCATATTTTTCTTATTAATTTTTACGGATTTTGTTGGTTTTTTATAGGCAACATGAGAGGCTAGCTGATCCAGCTCGATAATGACAGGCTTGAGCTCGGAGTTATATGCGTTTGCCACCATTAACAGGCAGATCTAGACGAATACCTACACTGCAATAATTATTTGTGCTTATTCCTGCTGTATGCTGGTGTGTAAATGGAATATGCAACCGGCAATAGCGCCATAAAGAAATACAAAACCACGGCTGAAATATTCACTCAGTATATCTAACAAAAAAAAATCACATCTGGGATCGGCACATTAACCTGCAGTAACGAACCGGTGGCTGGTTCTGTGGCTTGATCACGAGACACATTTTTGCATTGGCAATCATGCAAAACAATAAATAATGGCACAAATTTTAATATCACATATGTCTTGGAAATATATGCACCTCCATTGAACCGCGAGGCTGGAGCAGGAGGGACCCTCGGCGAGAGTGAGGGCTGAGCCGGAGCTAATGCCGAAGGTGGCGAGGAGGAAGGCGGAGAGACTTCCGGGGGGGGTAGGGAGAAGCTGCGGCATACGAAGGTGCAGCCACCGCCGGCCAAGGCATAGGTGACCGATGAGTCGCAGACGGGGGATCCGCAGGCGACCGACGAGGCGTCGGAGGCGGGACCATAGCCAGCCGACGAGGCGCCGCAGGCGGAACAGGAAGCGACCTCCGAGCCAAAGCCAGGAGGACCGCAGGTGACTGCTGAGCAGGAGCTGGAGGACCTGCAGGTGACCGCTGAGCCACAGCCAGGGGAACTGAAGGTGAGCCAAGGGGTTGGGCGGGCGGGACCCGACCCCTGCACAGATGTCCTCTCCCTCTTCGAGACACAGAGAGCTGGGGTCCTGGCAGGGATCTGCCACACTGTGGTACCCGAGGGGTGCACAGGGACAGTCAGGGAAATCCCAGAGGGGTCCCACTCGAGCTCCTCCTCCAACTCCACTATGGAAGGAGGAGCAGTGATCTTGCAGTCGGGGACCGCCTCGGGGACAGGGCCTGGGGCCATGGGAGCTGGTGTTACGGGAGCAGGGTCAGGAGCCGGGGGGTACTGGAAGCGGAGGGTCGGGATCAGGAATCGGGGGGCATGGAGGCAGAGAGTCGGGAACCTCATGGAGCTGAATGCCACGTATGCTTCTGTTTTGTCCTGTTGTAAATCATTTATTTGTTAATAAACAATGGCTCACCTTATATTAAGTGTCATATGAACAGAAACCTTTTTCTCATTAGCTGTAAAATATAGAAAAACACTATTAAGTGGAGGCTAGACACAACAAATCTTTCATAATGAGTAGAAATATAAATACATAGCCCTACCACTTGACACAATGTTTTTATATTACATCTTGACTTGCTGCCACGTACGCTTTCCACTACTGTTGCATTTGAAATTGGATCAGTTAAATTATTGTTAACATTAGGTTTACATTATGAGTAACATCACAGTAATGGAACTTCAGGGAGCATTACATTACTTAACAGCAAATAATAAGCCTACTTCTGAATTGTGTCGCACCTATGTGCCTCTGTATTTATTAACAGTATTTCAATTCTTTTCAGACAACACTTCATAGTCCAGTTGTTCCCAACCCAGTCCTCAGGAACCCCAGACAGTCCGCATTTTTACTCCCTCCTCAATCACAAGGACTCAGGGCAAACAAGGAACATGTGTGGTATATTACAAATAAACAGCACTAAAGACTAGGGAAAATTAACAAACACTAAGGCTGGGTTGCACCAATGTGGATTAAATTAATCCTGGTTTAGACTTAATCTAGGGTTAGTAAATCTAAGTTTAAACTGGTTTTAAATTAATCGGAGATGTGTTGCACATCTTAAATTTAACCCTGGATTAGCTTAACCAGTTTAAACTATGATTAAAATCGGATTAATTTAGCTTTGTCCACCATGATCAATTCCGAGGAAATTCATGATGCAGGCTAAATAAATATGGTCCTAAATAAAGTTGACACAAATGTCTCGTATTTTTTAAAAAATAAAATCCATTCTTTTTTACCGTTACACTTACCACTGGTGTTAACCCTGCAGTCCATCTGATATATCTTTTTGTCAGTTATTTTTTAGGTATTGAGGGATCGATCACGATCAAAATGCGACACAGCCTGTCATTTATATTCTGGCGAATTGATGAGACTGTCCTAGAGTAATAAGGAAGGGGGCAGTGTTCAACTTGAGCTGGGGAAATTAATTATTGGGTTCACCTGTGGGGAAGCGGTGGAGGGACATGCGGCTGAGTGAGGTGATAAGAGGGGAAAGTTTGAGATAGCATAGAGAACATTGGTCAGTGTGGCAGGAAAGATTGAATGGTGCCGGTCACGGTCAGTAGGATCGCCGTCGGTGAAGATAGTTAGTGGGGGAAATATAGGTTATCGGCTTATCGGATTATTTTTATTGTGGGAAGGATTTGGTTCACGGCCATGCTTTGTGGAATATGGCTAAACTCTTCCTGCGAGTTAGCTGACCAGACCCCATGGGTGGGTCTTATGGAAGATAGGGAAGTCCCCTTTTGAAAGTTATTTATGTGTGTGTGTGTGTGTGTGTTTTAGGATGGTTAGTCGGGCTCATGCAATATGGCGTGCTAAGGGAGGGGGGGCTGGATGGAATCGTATACGCTGCCACTTAGTAGGGGGGTATTTTGCATACAACAGAGTGTGAATTAGGATTATTCCTGGCTTGCTGTGCTTTGGTGATTGTTGGGTGTTGGTGATTATTTACTGAGTCGCCGTGTTGCACACTCCGGCGGCGGGGTTGCAGCCCGTTTATATCTGTTCCCTTGCTTGTTATATTGTGCTGATAGTTGGCTAAGCGGAGATGAATTAATTAAATAAAGTATTTGATCCTTCAATTGGTGACATGTATCCATTGGGCTTGCTGGGTGGGTAACCTGTGGGGAAGGGGGCTAGGATAGCTAAAGGATACACTTTTAATGCCCAAAGAGGTTTGTTACAATACTTTACTTACATGGCCCGCGCCATGTTGATGATCCAAATTAGATTTCCCCATCGATCTTTTGTTCACCGTTAAAAATGGTGTAACATTATCCTGCTAATAAGCGCTGGCAAATTACATTTCCGGCACCGGCGATATTACTTAAAAGAATATTAGTTAGCGAGCGAATTATCCAATGCAGACACGAGCAAACAATTCATTAATTTATACATTAAATGTAATTGGGGTACAAATATAATTCTGTCTGCTTTTGCACTTAAGTGTAACTTCCATGTTAGCACCAGTGCTTGGGGCAACCAATCAGTAAGCTATGGCGGTGAAAAGCGCCTATTTCTGCAGAACTCCAAAAAGATCCCTGTCAACCATCTGATAATTCCCTATAGCATAAAAATGCAAAGTTACTTGTTGCTGGATAAGTCGAGGTACATCGGAGTTCCTCTCACTTTCATGCATGATAGCTGGTCCAAGCTTTCCACTCAGAGGTATATGATACACTCTTTTGTAAATCGATACCGCATGGACAACTCATGATTGCTTTAAAAAAATCAATTGGGTTTATCCTGTCTCGAATTTTCCTACATGGGATTCTTTCCTCTGATCCCACCCAACAAAGAAATTCACTGGTGCAACAGACTTGAATTTAATCTAGGTTTAATTGGAAATTAAACTAAGATTACCAAAGTTTTAGATTTAACCAAGATTAATTGTAAACTAAATTTAAACTAGGTTTAAACTTTGATGCAACAGGATTAGTAGATAAATCTTGATTTAATCCAGTTTAATAGTTAAACCATGTTGATGCAACCCAGCCTAAAAGTTAACTATAGCAAGGAAAACTGAGCAAACTGGGGACAAGGAGCAAAAAACAAGGATCCAACTGAAAAGCACAAACACCAACAGGAATGCACTGATAACCGATAACAAACACTAAGGAAATCCAAAAGCCAAAAATCAATCAAAATATGTAAGGCTTGTTCTTAGGCAGCTTCAAACCTGTCAGTAGCAGGTTCTCAATCTTGGAGCTGCACCCTGAGCTATGTGGTAGTCCAGGGAGTAGGAGAAACACATATGGGCTGAAGGGCGAGCGAAAAGGAGGAAGACAGGATGGCCAGCAACACCTGCTGGCCAAACAGGGAAGAGACACAAAGGGCAGGGTTGGACGGGCGCCAACCCTGAATATTCTGTTACCAGTCTCACTGATAAATATCTAGTTTATCATACCCATTCTGGCTTTAAGGGGATCAGCCAGTGTGTCATTGTCTCACTCTCATGAGGAATTTGGGAAACGTCTCGTCAGGACAAACGCCAAAGCTAGAAGACCTTGTTAGTGGTCACCTCATCCATCCCAGAGTTGGCATAACCATGGTGATTATGGGAGTGGCCAGTAAACTACAAGTATCCAGAAGCAGTCTTTGCCACCACCCAAACCATGAATTTGAGGGAGACCCTGAGGTCAGCCACAAACAGTCATTTTCTTGGGGGGTAGTGGGCCCCAGAAACAATAAACCCTCCCCCAGAGTTTCACCCTGCACTCCCAGGTTCATCAGCTATTCCGGACACATTCAGAGCATTGCTGAGCAATTTAATTGCTTTTTAATTGATTGATTGATTGATTAGTGACTGCAGTTCTTTTTTTTTTATTTATCCAAAATCCAGGGACGTGACTGTGGCTTATGGCCTTTGCGCTGAAGTGCGGCATGTTTGCAAGGTGAGGACTGACAGTGTAGAAAATGCATACAAACCCACAGGGAGAGAATCAGGCATAGACCGACAGGGCCGGCCGTGTAAATCATATTGACAATGATTCTGCGGGACCAGCAGGCATTAACCAGCAAATAAATCTCCGATGTCCTATTTCTGTGATGAAAGGACAAGGATTTCCAGAAGCTTCTGTGTGGAAAAACCTCGCGTGTCTGCCATGAATGGATTGGAGGGGTAGAAAATGGGACTTGTTGGAAATGAAAATGAATGCTGTTTCATCCTCCCTAATTATGCGATAAATTAACCATGCTCAGAGTTAACGAAAAGTACCCGTGCGTGCGTGCCTGCATGTGCATTTGTCCTCTCCCTCAGCAATAATTAAACAGTCAAGATGCTTATGGGCAGAAAGGATAAAGATTAAACTCAATTCACTTCTGGGGAAAGAATTTAACAATTCTTAGGCAATTGCAGAATCCTGCTGTTTTCATTCAGGTGTATCAGAAGGTCCACTTAAACCATGTGACCAGAGACATCATCTGGAGAAAGTTAAATAAATAAAGCAGGGAAATCAGTGACTGAATGTGCTCACTTTGCATTAAGTGTCTTTGAACATCCAGGATCTGACCTTCTCAGGCCGACACTATAATCCGGCACAACAGGTATAATCGAGGCAACTCACACTGATACAGCGATGTAGAGGAGATGCTACAAGGGAAGAAGGTTTATACTTTAAATGTTTATGAATTTAAAAACAGCTAGTGCGCTACTTAATGCCAATCTGTTGTTTTTTGCTGTGTGATTTTGTGTGTCTGAGAGAATTTCTTTCCTAAGCATAATGCAACAAGGAGTTTAATAAAAATGGTTGGACAGTTTTGTGTCTTATTCCTAGTGATTAGCTTTTGTTATATTTCACCAGAAATGTTGCATGTTCTGCAAAAAAATAAAACAGAAGGGAATACAGAATTGGCAGTTTACACTATAAAAACACAAGGAAATGCAGGGTGAAAATCTGTCTGGTGATGGAACAAGTGGGATGAGAATCTGCCATCGTTATGGAGCGAAAAATGGTCCCCTGAATGTTTATAATGAGCTGCCATTGGACATGTTAATCCACTCTAGCATTCTTTATAAATTAATCTCCATGTCCTCTGAGGGCCATTGTATCAGCAGCCATCACACCAAGGATCCAGAACATTCCATGAGTGTACGTTTACGCCGAATGACACCTCATGTCCAGAATACCGCTACCCCCCACATGGGCCCCTCCAGTCCAGGGGCTGAGAGTAAGTGGGCCTGGCTCCACAACCTGGCAGTATTACAGTGTGTCGCCCCCGCATCAGGCGGCTGATAAATGCATGCATCGGCACCTTGTAGCTTGTTTTCAGCATTATTCATTATCCAAACAAACCTGCGGGTCTGCCTAATCCCAGGAGCGGCCTCATGCTGGTCCCCGACTAGGAATGAGAGGACGGGAAAGTGACGGGATGGAATGTTATATTTGGACCCTGGGGCAGAAGGATGGGAGGTAATAATCTGGAACTTTCCCTTGACAGGCAGCAGGTACAGTAAATGTCACTGAACGGGCTGAGGAAGGACACTAATGAGTGAATAATTCAGCACTAAGAGCTTGTCACGGCACATCCTACAAGCAAATAACAGATCGGGGAAGAAAAAGAACAAAACAGAAGCAAAAAACACAGATCCAGGTGAAATTAATCCAGACCAATCCATCCATTTCCTGAAACTGCTTAATCCCAACTGCAGTTGCGAGGGGGACTGGAGCCTATCCTGGGAACCAACCCTGGGCAGTTGCCAGCACACCACATGGCACACACTCACATGTACCCTCACACAACTACAAGGCCAATTTAGATTCACCAATTAACCTACCCTGCACGCTTTTGGACTGTGGGAGGAAACTGAAGCCCCTGGTGAAAACCCACACAAACATTGGGAGAGCGTGCAACATCCAAACAGAAAGGACCTGGGATGGAACCTAGGACCTTCTTGCTGTGAGGCAGCAGTGCTAACCACTACACCACCGTGCCGCCCCTACGGACCATTTACTCTAAAAAAAAGCTAAGGCCTATTTACAGTGGATGTTGAGAGGCTCTTATCTTTAAAGTGATGGTCCTGGGGTGGTCACAGCGGCATACGGCACATAATTAAGATGTCAGTGGGGGACCATCTTGATGTCCTATGCTGCCACTTCATGGCACCACATGGCAGCCCGGTCGGCAGAAGAGAGAGACAAAATAAAACAGATGAGCCTGACCCCCCCAGTCAGTGTTTTTACAAAGAACGTGCAAGAAACGTGGGTCCCGCATTTAAGCAGAAGGGTGGTGCCGCGACTGCGTTTGTACCGAATATCAAAAGGCACGTTAATGCTGATCCACACTTTCCTTTTTTTTGAGGACTTCTGTAATTAAGAACAGCATTTATGGGTCCTGCTCGCTTTGATTGGTTCAGAACCTTCTCCTGCAGGGTTCAATTTTAGGACCATTATTGTTCCTAATTTACATGAATGATATTGACACCAATACATACAGTAAACTGGTTAAATTGGCAGACGACACCAAGGTGGGTGGTGTAGCTCATACTAATCTAGCAGCTGAGAGGCTTCAACGAGATCTTGATTTAATTAGCAACTGGGCTGATACCTGGCAGATGAAATTTAACGTAGATAAATGTAAGGTGATCCATGCAGGGAGCAGAAATATAAAGTACAGATATTTTATGGGTTCCACTGAAATAAAG
>JAODKC010000043.1:11946993-11959115 GCA_026777985.1 Mormyrops attenuatus
GATGACCTGAGCGTAGGCCAGGGCCTGAGCTACCCTGGCAGATGACCTGAGCGTAGGCCAGGGCCTGAGCTACCCTGGCAGATGACCTGAGCGTAGGCCAGGGCCTGAGCTACCCTGGCAGATGACCTGAGCGTAGGCCAGGGCCTGAGCTACCCTGGCAGATGACCTGAGCGTAGGCCAGGGCCTGAGCTACCCTGATAGATGGCCTGAGAGATCCACGCCATGACGTGCCTGACATCACCAAGTCGTCAGAGCACGCCAATAGCAAGGGGCCGGCAGTGTAAACATGGTGTCTGCAAGACATTTTTTTTCTGATTTCTGTGAAATCATTAAGAATAATATAAAGTCAGTTTGCACACCGCTATGGTGAACTGGTTTAGGCTTTAATCCTGGTTAACTGTGCTAGGTGATGTATTGAGGCTCAAGTGCCAAATTAACCAAAATGGATAAGAAAAGGTCTGAGCCACCATGTACTTAGTTTAGAAAAAGCAAATCGAAACACACAATTTGTTTGGGGGGGGGGGTGCCATAGAAGCTAGAAATGCCACTGGTGGGTGGAACAAAATGATATTGAATTAAATAAGTAAATATTTTGTGACAAATACATTACTGTAGGTAACATAAATTAAGTGTATATGAACTATAAAATGTATATATATATACATATATGTGCATATTTTATAACAAACACATATACACTGTATATAAACATGTATGAAATAATTTATGTATGAAACATATGTATAAAAGTACGTATACATTAATACATACAAATTGCAGTGAGACTTGTTTCAGCACTAAAACTATTCCGGCAATAAATATCCACATTAATATTTGCATGTAATTAATTTCCTTAAAATATTAACATTTCACATCCAAACTCTACATAAAAACAAAGTTAAAATTTCTATTCCAAATGAAACTTCATTTTAATAACAGAAGAGGAGCAGTAAAGCATTAACAGGACAATACGCGCATTCAGCAGGAAAATGGCTGTTTAGAGGCAGAGACACTGCAAATGTCATCCTTAAACTAATTTTAAAAACCTTATTTGCATTACAGTGCTGCAGAGGAACATTATGGAATAATGTATAGCACAAGTATTTCAGGAATGCTACAAATCATTATATACATAAAAATGTGAAAAGATTTGAGATCCTAATTTTAAGGCTGACTATCGTTGCATATCTAAAATTTTGTCTATGATACTGATCCTAAGAAAAAAAAATTTATTCAACAACCAATGATAATTATATAAGTCAAAACTAAACTCAGACCAGTAGTTTTACTTAAAATAGTAAAATAATACTACGATAATTATCAGTTAAACAGTAGATATTCACAAATCCTGAAAAGAATATAAATGTCATATTAAAAGCCACCTCAGACCCTATTTTGTTTAATTGTATACCTGCATATTTTGGAACGACGAAGTCTAACTAAACTTATAATAAGTAAATACCATAAACTCTCACACATGTTGAAATGAGCATAAGTAAAATACACTGTTTATTTAACAATCACAATATTCAACAAGCACAATATAAATAAACTGAATTCACACACTCACACAAAATGCTTTTTTGCGTGATATAATACAATATTTACATTACATGGCTAACAACTATTTTATATTACGTGTGACTTCAGGTATGATAGCGGACGTTGAGTTTATCCAGCCCTTTCTGGATTTTGGTCACTTCCATGGTGTATATTTGGATTTCACTGTTCATGAATTGTGTTAACTCTTGGATGTTGCCATATGTGACCACACACATTCTGTCATGCATCAACCGTAGTCTGAACTGTCAGATTTAGTAATAATCCCAGCCCCACAGTGTGCCATAGCTTCTTTGCATTTTCTCCAGTGACCGACATCTTCTATCATGGTGGAAGAAGCACTGCTGTGGATCCCAGTGCCCCAGTGTTGACACTGTGCTGTAAACATGGCGCCGTCCTTCAGATGAAACGTAAAACTAAGGTCCCTGAGGTCATAAATGATCCCTGGCTATCTTTGAAAAGAGTAGGAGTGGTACTCTGACGCAGGAGTGGTACTCTGACGCAGGAGTGATACTCTGATGCAGGAGTGGTACTCTGACGTAGGAGTGGTACTCTGATGCAGGAGTGGTACTCTGACGTAGGAGTGGTACTCTGATGTAGGAACCCTGGCTAAAATTGCCCACGGTGGCCCTTTCAAGTCTGCCCTCCTAATCACCCCCTATATCTAACTGGTGAATTCTCTCCTGCCCCTTCACCACTATAGCCATTGTGTGGATAGTGTACTGGTGCAGAATGGCTGCCGTCGCATCATCCAGGTGGGGGCTACACAGTGGTGGTGGTCAAAGTGGATCCCTTTTGGTTTGGTAATAGCACTTTGGGTGTCTTGAAAAGCACTATATAAATGTAATCATCAATCAATAAATCTATCAATCAGTCAATCTTTCAATCATAAACATTTATCAAAAATGTTTCAAGAGACATCACTGGTGCCTTAGACACAGGTTTTACACTGATGTCTGTAAATTCAAGGAACCTTAATATCGCCTGATTTTATTGGCCAACAGATGTATCGTTCAAGGCCTAGTTTACATTGCACTGCGGCAAAGAAATTCTACTGGCTTGAATACATTTAGTGGTGGATGTGAAATTAGCAGTTAGAGAAGTCTTATCCTTCACCTCACGCTTCAGAGCTTGCTTGAACATTAGTGTGACCCGTTTCCTGAAGTGACTTCCCACAATAACATACAGAAAGGGATTCAGCGAACTGTTGCTGAAAGCCATGTAGGTGGCTATCTGGGTGCTGATGTCCAAACCGTGCCACCAGGCACAGCCGGTGACGACTTCGTAATAATCTAGAGTGTCAAGGAAGGTCACTATCTGGTGTGGGAGCAAGCAAATGACATTGGTCAAGAAAACGATGAGTATGAGATACAAGGCTTTCCTTTCAGTCCTTTCCCTGGGGAAACCCCTTGGATGGTTCTCCCTGAATACAGCTATGATGTGGTAGCCGCAGAACGACAGCACTGGCATGGGCACCAGGAAGCCCACAATATTGGTCATCACGTTCCACTTTACCCTCCAGCCCGGATGGGGGTAGACCAACTGGCATGCGTTCACCCCAAGGTCAGGAACCTCCTTCACCGAGCGGAACAGCAAAACCGGAAGGCTGAGGAGAGCGCCCACCACCCAAATACCCAGGCAGATCCTTCTGGCCAAAGCAGCATCTCTCCTTCTGCCAAATGACAATGGCTTCACCAGCGCCAGGTAGCGGTCTATGCTAACCACGGCCAGGAAGAGGCTGCTGCAGAAATAGTTCATGGTGATGAACATGTTGACCAGCTTGCAAAGCAGCTCACCAAACAGCCATTCGAACTCCTGGGCTACGGTCACGGCCCAGAAGGGCAGGCACGCCGCCAGCACCAGATCCGCTGCCGCCAAGTTGCTGAGGTAGACGTCAGCCACTGTGTTGTGCTTGTACCGCAGGCAGAAGACGCAGAGCACAAAGGAGTTTCCCAGGAGGCCCAGGATGCAGATCACTGTCATGTAAGAGGGCTGGATCATGTATAACCAGTCCCAGGATGCCGTCAGGTTGCACTTGTCAAAGTCCGTTACGTTGCTGGTAGGATCCCAGAGTGGGGCGGCATGGCCGGATTTGTTTAAATCCATTGGGAGCTGTGAGAGGAAATGATGAGCATGTTATGACCTATTGGAAAATGACTTCGGTATTAGAATCATTGCATGACGGAATAAACATGCATGGAAACTAAACCCGATACATGATTCTTCAAAAAGAACAATAAGGAACCAATTAGCCATTACTCCAGTGTTTCATAAACACAGGAGTCTGAGTCCTCCTTTGGTATTGATCTACACTATGGACATGAGTGCTATATGAGAAGGAGAATCATTTATAAATAAGAATATTGTCACTTTAAAGAAGGATAGCATGTAGCCTGATTATGACCCGGAGGTAGGGGTGTAAATCAGTGTCTTCAAGGCAATTCGATCAGATTATGATTACTGAGGGAATGATTCGATGCATCGGGAATCTTGAATTCTATCACGATTTCGCTCACTTAGTCGGTTCTTCGATCATTTTGATAACCTAAATTGAAACATTTTTTGCCTTCACTGAAAAAATCAGAAATCTTACCATGGGAATTTCATTTCACACTATTAATGGAATACAAAGAAAGTAGAATCTCAGAACATTAATTCAATGGGCCAACTACGGAACTGTAGAGAAAAAACATAAAACACATTGTAGGAAGTGCTAACTTGGGGGCCATTGCCAGAATGATGTTATGCCAATTTTTCTTCTGTGAAAAACAAAAGATTGATCTTACAAACATGCGGTATGCCGTTACTTTGAGACCTCTTAAAAGTGGTGAATGAGTTGACGAAAACCCTCATCCTCCACTACGGAAAATGCTGATCATCCAATGCAATCTTCCACAAAATTTTAATAAGTATCATGCATCTCTAAGGCTAATATTACTTTTTACTTAGCTAGCTATCTAGATTCTTCAGGGTCTAGACTGTCGCTATGGAATCTTGCAAAAAATAAAATTAAAATTACCACTAGACAGAGGCACATTTCCAAAAGTTATCATTGCGCAAAGAGAATCTTAACCATTAGAGACAGCATTCTGGGATTCCCAAAACGCAAAGATCATCAGGTAGGATTTTCTTTATGGATATTAATGAACCTTCCCCTGCAATCGTGGAATTTCATGTGCAGACGCTGATACTTTTCTGCATCTACCTGCAGCACGTGAACACAAGAGTGCGAAACCTGGAATGAGGAGCATCTTTATTTTACCCCCCTAAAATTGATTCTGACATTACAGGTCGATGCATTGAATTATCTCCTTAATAACTGATTCATCACCATGCATCGATACATCTTTACACCCCTGACCGGAGGAGTTAAACAGGGTTGTGATTCAACACCTTCAGAAATGTTCAACACTGCACAGGCGTCATAGACTAAACGCACATCAGGTAGAACTCCAGCCCTGGAAATAAGTAAGCACCTTGCTACACATCCTACTGCTCCCCAGCATGGAAGCCATTTCCATTGCTCATGTTTGCATTCTTGATGAATGCGCTCCCCCCATCTGGATTACTTCTGAGTCCAGGTCCACACTCACGGAAGGAGTACCCTCAGATGATTAAGGCAGTTTCCACTAGTGACTCACAAGGGAACAACCATACTCTTACTATCTCAGTTTTATGCAATTCGTGAAAGGAACATCCTAATACCAGAAGCAGCTATCTTGTGGACCATGCCACCTCTTATCTCCTGAAATTTAAAATGTCTTTTCTGGAATGTAAAGCACCATGTGACAAGTAACCTGGTGTAAGGAATTAGATCTGTTTAACTGTGTCAAAATTCTCTGCCTTTCTCTGCCTTCTGCCTGTAACTGTTTGGCTAAAAAAGTCAAAAACATGATCTTCTGACCTGTTAGTTGGTAGTAGTTGATCAGAAATAAAAAGAACGCAATATTTTACTGTACTTGTGGTTTTCCTTATTATTACACAAAAATTCTATAGAAAGACAATAAGACAATTATGACTGTGGTAATTTAAAAGAGGCATAATTATTTTATAAAATTTACATTTGAAATAAAAGAAAAATTTAAATATAATTTCCAATCCTTGTTTTTTAAAAATCCATCATTATTAACAGGTGAAGCATACAGTTCTATTCACAAGCTATGCAAAACTGTGGACAGTTTAACTATTTTCAGTTCATATCCTGATTTGTCTGACGGCTGCATCCTTTTTATAGTTAAATGGTGTCTATTCACTCTGTTCATTATTATCAGCATGTAATAATGTTTTGCATATACGCTTCTATATACGTGTATGAAATCTCCTAAGATATGTGATTCCAAACAAAACAATAACTAAATAATACATAACAAAACTTAAACTGAACTTTGTTTCATTTGTGATCTGTACAGAAAGGTGACTATTAATACCATAACTACATGTACATTGAAAAGGAGAAAATTAAGATTTTTAAGTCCTTAGAGATCCTTAAGGCAACTAGCTATTCACAAATGCACAAAGTCAAGAGTTCTTACCCAGACTCGTTCCACAAGTTCTTAATCCAGATGTGCCGTTTGCACAGCCTCAGATGTGTAACGCTGACCAGCTGTTGTCCACTGAGGCTTGTGTCGGGTAGGAGGACTGAGTTTAAGTGGAGGAGGAGCAAGAGATGCTGGAATGATGTCATTCATATCACAAACATAATCTCTCTCTCTCCTTCTCTGTCGTGCCTCCACGTTCTTGCCGACTTGAACTCGTGTTAGTTGCAAATGCATTTGTCATATGAAGTCTGTACAAGTCTGTCATTCTCACAGGGTTTCAAAGACTTTTGTGCTGCGGTCCCCAGGCCCTCCTCTTCCATTTGCTGACCCTCCATTTGAACTGAAGATATTTGTCTGATGTGATTTCATATCTTATCTGCTTTCTGTTTTTTTAATGTTGTTATAAAGGGAAAACTGGAGTATGATCAATGAATCCCATCAACATTGGTTTGTTTCTCACATTTAGCTGGTTTCAGCTATCGGCTTCTTCATTTTGTCCCACGCATATACTTTGTCAATCAAAGATTGCGGAATTTCCCTTAGAACCTAAAGTTAGGGAGCTTGGCTTTTGACCACAACACCATGGTTGAACAAAATACACCCTGACTGCTCAAAGATTGTCAAATTGCCTGCTGACATCAGGTTCTAAGAAACTTCAGTTAAATCAAGCAAAGTAAGCTGATAATCCCCAAGATACACACATTCTTGCCCAGCCAACCACCTCAAATGGAGGTGGTTTCTCCCTAGGAAGTACATCTTAATCTTAATCAGACTGGGCTATTGCTCTAAGATAAGATTAACCAGGAAGCAGAAAGCCGTCTGTAATGCCAGCAGCTCCAGTCTTCTGTTATATCTGCTAAATTATTTTGTTCACTCTCTTTAACATGAGAGAGAAAAATATCACAATGCACATTTGCCATTTGGCAGGGGAGATTCACAAATAAGAGATCATTTCTGTCTCTAAGGCAATATATATAAAGTAGATTTTAGTGGACTTTATACCATCATGCAGTGTATAATGGAGACACTAAATGTGTTTATTTTATGAAGGAGAGAAAACAAACACAAATTCATTTGTCCTAAAGCATTTTGATACCCATGATTATGCTCCCATTTTACAGAGAAACTTGGGATTTCCATCTGATTCATGGACCACAGACTTGGGGGGGGGGGGTGACCTGGGCCCATGCCTGCGTGACTTTTAATGCATCATTGTAAATGAAAGCATGAATTACATCTGTTTTTTTTTACTTGTCCTATGCTGGGTTGTGGGGGGTCCGGACATGACTGCATGCCCCCCCCCGCCCCCGCCCAAAGGGCCTTGCTTTCAGATGTGTTCCACCACCCATGGTCTGATTGATGTATACAAAAGGATATCTCGTCTCATTTCCCAGCACTAACTTTGCAAGGAAGGGGAAAGTGACCGCATTTATGGTTGGTGTGCCCAGCCCCCGGGAGAAGGACACAGACACATCCGCTGCCCGTCACTCTGTAATTCAGCAGAGGGCTTTTGGGGTAACGTTGAGAGAGGCACGATCATGGCAGGCAAGCCGCAGCTAGTGAGCAGCGATGAGCCGCCCTCAGTCCAGGTCATGGGGTGGCCCAGGCCAGGTCAGCACAGACAAATGACTTCATTAGGGCTTGTCAGTGCAGTGTACTTAAGCGAGGTGCCAACGTCAGGGAGGGCACCATGCCAGTTGTCTTTATCTGGGAGCTTTTATTACATCTGGAACTCTTATCCAAAAGATCCAAAGTTTTAATTACAGTTTAAAGAATTAAGCTGATCTTTAAAATGTTTTATTGACTCTATGAGGTACTTAATAGGGTGTGGAACAAACTCCGCATATTTCCTGAACCAAGCCTGTTGTGTATATAATACTGAACACACTACTGTATACATTGACCTACATATGTCAGGACAGCAGCAATAATGCAGTAAAAAAATATCTGATGGCGTCTGGCGCCCAGGATGCAGAAACCATCAAGTCTCTTATTAGGAAAAATGCATAAACAGCAGCTTGGGATCAGTATGGATCATCAGTAGATCAGTTGATCAGTAGATCATTAGATTGGTGGTGTATTTGCACCTCTGCATCCATTAGATCACTGAGTTCAGGAGATTATCACAGCAGGGCGATGCTGCACCCTGGGTATGACGTATCAGAAGGCAGCAGGGACTCTCAATAAATTCTCTCTATTTATAAAACTCAAATTGATTTAATTAATTTTCTTCATAAACTTTGAAATGGCTTGAAAGAACATTTTTCACATAAATATTTATGAGCAATAATTCGGATGGTTTGAAATTAATTTAATTTAATCTAAATCCTGCAATATTATTAATTAAGATTACATAAGAATCGTTGCATTTATCTCTCTCTTTGAAACCTTCAGAGACATTTAAGGGTGACAGTTAAATATTTTACACAATAAAAATAAGACCATAGGTTCCATAAATAGGGAATTTATATTGCCTCAGACCTCAGCAAAAGTCACGAAGAATTTATTTATTTTTTTAACAGGACATCGTGTCACAACTGTTGACACAATTGAACCCAAGGGGAATAGACACCATCTGGCTTAAGCCCCGAGTCTGAGTCACCAGTGTTGGATCTAAAATTGGTATCATGTCCCTCAAAGTCTTCCAGCTGGTTTGGTTGGACAGTTGCATTTGCAATCCCAGCAGTGCAAATATTTATTCATTAGTTTCATCAAACACACAAACACATTAATGGATCAAAAGTCTGTTTGTTGTTTATGGTTTTAGCTTACTTTATTTATGATTTTAATCACATAGTCTTTGACATACATCACACACTTTGCATAAATAGAAAGGGAACAGCTTTATTAAGCCTCACCCTGGTTGCTCATTTCTATTACGTTAAACTTAAACAGAAGGTGCTAGATTTTTTTAAATATTTAAACATGTTTAGTTCACTAGAATGAAGACACTGTGCTATAAAAGTATACTGTTTATGCTTAATTGGGCTTTAGGAAGTTTCAGGCATGTTACAACATCACACTCTAACTGCTTGTGTAAAATGTTTCCTTGGAAACTTGGCCCGTAGGATTGGCCTTTTCCACCAGGCTTTGTAACCCAAATGCATTTTGGGTAATCAAACATCAAGCTTGTGTGTTGTCTAGGTTGTCCGCCGAGACACAACTAAACTGCCAAATAAAGTTCCTTCCATCCAAAGTTTTTTGATGATCACATATCCAGTTAGGACCATGGTGATGTACAGTCTATTTCAGGAAGTACAGGGCGTAAGGTACACCATGAACTGGATGACAGTTCCTCACTGATGAATCATATATTATTACCCTAATAAGTCACAGTCATGGAGCTCAGGTCAAATTGAAAGCTGCCCCATAACAAACTAGAGTTGTGGAAAGAGTCATGAAGCAATTAATTGAGGTTACTTAACAAAGACAGACCTGGATTAAGAGAAATAACCGTATTACATAACAAAAGCATAGTTACTGTGTTTGCAGATCCACATTGGGGATAACAAGAGCCCCCTCCTGTTTGTTACCACAGGGAGTGGAGATGTCTCCTTACTCATCCAGACATCAATTGGTTTTTCATGCATTCCTTAAAAGAGTGAAAGTACTCGTTTGTATAGATTATTCTCAAGTGTTTGTTCCAGGATGATGACTACTAGGATGAAGTGCGCCGATAAAGAAAAGAAATGTAAGATCATACACAGCTGTCTTTTCCACTTCATATTTATCTTCAGAATGTTTCATATTATTTTCTTTAATTACAATAGAAATAAACATTTGGTGTGCGACAGTAATTCTAGTTTGAATATTATAATTTTATAGTATTTATAGTTGGGTTAGGTTCTGTTGCTCAACTTCCAATTGAATATGATGCTTTGACATGAATTAAAAAATGGTTGAACAAACAAGCAAAGAATAACAAATGTAAGCTATATGAGTAGCTTTCTTGGAAGCATCCAGGTAAAATTTAATTATTAAAGACAAAATGTGTGTGACACATAAGTTACAGGAACTAAATAATGAAAATTCAAGTTTAGGTCTCACGATGTTGTTGTTGTTCCTTTCCATAAATGTGTTTTTCTGAATTTCCTCTCTTATTTAAGTAATATTTTATGTGGCTCATCTCTGACAAAGTTTGCCCTTTAAATCTTCGGGGGCGACAAACTAACTTCGACTTGCAAAAAAATGTGAAATCTTTGGCACAACCCTTCTAGAAGCAATTCAGTGTGACCAGCTTTGTTTACAGGAGAATAATCATAAACTCACTTCAGTGTAAACTATTTGGCAAGAATATCTAATGGTGAAAAGCAACATTTATAAACCATAAAAACAACTCACAGGCCCTGCAAAAATTCTTACTCAGTCACTTCCCACCAACAACTGTTAAAATTAGAAACTAAGAATTTTTCCCGTAATTGCAATATTCCAAAGCTGTGTAGTATGTTGGTTCTGTTTTGTAATGTTTGTCAGAGAGCCAAAAAAAAACTAAATAACAAATACAAATACAAAAAAAACAGATAAAATAAAGAGTTCTGAATCATGATAACCCCCGGATTTTCAGATTTACCGGTATTCTTCCTTCTAAGTTTGTAGGCTATGACCTGGTGTAGCTTAAAGTAGCTCATTCAACTGATATTAGTAACCCAAGAAAAATTATCGGTACAATTATTCAGTCTTGAGCACAATTCTCTTACGGCAGGGCATGGTGAAAGTGATCCATGTTGCAGTTTACAAAACAATTTGCTTAATTGGCAGCTGAAATAAGAACAAGAAACAAAAGGAACCATTGGGGGTCTAACGAAGGCAGGTAGGTAGAAACAATAACTGAACTGACCACAAGGTAAAAACTAACATAAATAAGATCCAAAAAACACAGGCAAGAAACCCATGAAGGGAACACACAGGATTAAATGTAGCATCACAGGAACAAACACAATAACCAACTGAGGAACAAAATAATGGCAGGACCAGGGACAGGTGCAGGCCATAACCAATTAACCAAACACTGAAAATTAGAGAAACAAGACACAGATGAGGATAATTAACAAAACTACAGATTCAAACACTAGGTGACCCTAGGAATATAGGTAAAGAGAACATAATAATTAAACTAGACATAGGCAATGTAAACAATAATAATTATAATAACTGATACTTTATTGATCCCCATGGGGAAGTTTTTTCTACATCTCCCTCAACTTGCTCTTTGTAGAGTAAGTTGTCTGTGAAAGGCAGCCACCTGTTGGGGCGCCTAGGGATCTGGGGGTTAAGAGCCTTGCTCAAAGATCCACAGATGTGCTGAGGCTGGGTTTGAACCAGCAATCTTCTGATTACAGGTACACAGGCTTAGCCCACTGAGCTGCACAGGAGACAAAGAAGCAAAGACACAGACCTGAACTGAAATACAAAAGCAATTAACCAAGGTGACAAAAAATGTCTCAAACCCATGACAGTAGGGGAGCTCGGTTCACGGCCGCACACTCACAGCCGCGTAGTGGCCTGGGGAACGGGGGAACACACTAGGACCAGTGAAACATGGAAGATGAGGGGAACACAAAATGGGATGGCCAGCGACATCAGCTGGCCAAACAGGGAACCAGGCCGGATCCTGACACAATGCATCCTGTTTGTGTTGTTGGGTCTGTAGGGTTTTAATGCAAGTTTTCCTTTTGGTTTGTGACCACCTGATCTATGAAGATAGTTGACTTAGGTGTGTCTCCTGCTCTTTAAGTTGGTTATTAACTCTCCAGTGTAATAGCTCTCTGCTTAATGCAGGCCAGCATTCCAAAAAGGCAGATGCTATCTCTCAGGAGATGCTAGCCTATGGAAAAAGTCAAGTGCAGCTTTGTATAACTTCTGAGTTTATATGTTCTGCACTGACATGTTGTTTTTATCTGTGTTATTACTTTGGTACCATTGCGGGGGGGGGGGGCGCGCGCGGCCGCCCCGCCCCCCCGCC
Organism: Mormyrops attenuatus; assembly: GCA_026777985.1. Lineage (NCBI taxonomy): Eukaryota > Metazoa > Chordata > Actinopteri > Osteoglossiformes > Mormyridae > Mormyrops > Mormyrops attenuatus. The sequence continues at coordinate 11,959,054 of JAODKC010000043.1, forward strand.
CCCCCCCCCCCCCCCACCCCCACCGCCCAAAGCGGAGCGGAGGGGGGCGGCGGGGGGGGGGA
>JAODKC010000043.1:11966150-11992340 GCA_026777985.1 Mormyrops attenuatus
CAGTAACTGTAATTAGTGGTCATTCTGATGAAACTTCATCATGGGTATCATCATAGCACAATATGACTTTATTTAACTCTTTTATCCTCAGTTGTTGGGTTAACTGAAGGCCACTTTCTGCATGTGGAATATCCCCCCCACGTCCCCCCAATTATATATACACTTATTCCTGTTTGAACTTCTATTATTGAAATACAGATAATATTACCAATGCTAACTTCTTCACTAGTTAAATTCAAAAGTCAAAAGTATCCCCCTTGTCTTTGAACCAATTCCAATTAACTTTAAAAAGATGTAAAGGATTAAATAAGTTAGAAAGAGTAATTAAATTTATTAGCGAAGTAGGAAAATGTTTGAAGCAGCCATGTCCTTCCTCCAGTCTCAGTTCCGACTGCAGTCCTCAAAAAGAGGCCCGCAATTCGCAGGCTCGTGTGGGAGTCAGAAGGTGCAGGCGTAGACCACACCGACGACCACAATGTTCCCGATGGTGGCCACGATGGCGATCCACAGCCAGATGGCATCTCTGGACATGGGCTGCGGCTCCTCCTGCTGGCTGTTGGCAGCGATGGCGGCAGCGTGCACACTGGCCGAGGAGTTGAACAGCGAGTGGTCTGTGCTGTAGTCGTCATTAGGCGAGTCCATGAAGGCACCCGTCATCACAGGGATCTGCAGGCAAGGACAGGAAGTTTATTTAGGGATGATGTCCTCTATGAAAAAAAAGTTAGCAGGAATCATACCCAAAAGGTAATAGTGACTAACAGTCATTCTAGACCACACCTACTGCCACTATGAAAGTACGAAATACTGGAAATTTAAATGATTACAGCGATATTGCACATGCTGTGGGGTCTAGCTTAAATTTAATTGTTGCGGTGCAGGTAGAAATCCAGGTGCATGAATCAGTAACTGAGTTTAGATGTCTCTTTACTTAAGCCACAATTTTCAGTTCCCACCTGGATTGTCTGCCAGCCATAAAAACTTTTTCAGTCAGAGTTCTCTGTGCGCCAATCTGTTTATGCCAGATGTATAAAAAACAGACTTTCACTTTCCATATTTTTAATCATCTAGAAGCTGTAAACATTAGTTAGAGGACACCATTAAGCCCAAGCTACTCGTCTAATATAACATTTTTTGTTCATTATTACTTTACACATATATATATATTCAATAAAAATGAAAATTTCACTAATTATTTCTTCTCTGTTTGACTTGAAAAGTCGATATGAAATTCATCCTGAAAATGTATAAATGATCAGTTCACAATATATACATCAAAATGCAATTTTGCATGATATATTCAACAGACATAAAAAGCAAATTAGAAAAAAATGATAAATTCAGCTCATGGTTATAAGCCTAGCTGCTTGAATACCTTTGACAAGGTGAGCAGACAAGGTGAAGGTTCGGCAATAACATAGTGCCAAATGAACTCATTTCATTGGATTTTACTGAGCATCAAGCAAGCTTTTCCACATGTTAATGTGATGTGATTATAAAACAATATGCATTGCAGTGTTAAACCCCTAAAAGGTTTTCATTACCATTGTTTGGTGCAATCTGGGAATACTCCCGACAACTATTCTTAATTATCTTTGGACTGGAATCTTCTAAAGGGATTTGTACTTGGCTGTTAGGTTTATGATGCTGATTGCCACCATCAGGACATCATAACCTATACCCACGTCTGATGTTAGTCCAGGGCTTTATCACCCCCAGCTAGGACTGATTAATAGTGCAGAGGACCTGCAAAACCTTTCCTCCCAAAAGCTAGAAAGGACACTCCTCAGGTCCAGGTATCTGCTCAGAGGCAGGACGGCAGACCTGCTCTGGGTCGGCAGCAACCCATGAACAGCTCTTTGACTTGCATCTGGCTTTTCTCCTTCTCAAACATCTTCAGGTCTGCATTGGGTTTGCAGCATCCTCTCCTATATGGCTATCTACACTGTGACACACTGATACATACTGCCAACTGCATTTTGCAGTGCAGTGTTTTTTCTTGGATTAGCATGTACTGAGACATAATGTATATCCCTGTCTGTGATGATACAGCTCAGCAATGCTCTGTTTTCAACCATATAGCATATACACCCAGACACACAGACAGGCACACACACACATACACCCAAACACAGACAGGCACACACACACATACACCCAGACACAGGCAGGCACACACACACATACACCCAGACACAGGCAGGCACACACACACACATACACCCAGACACACAGACACAGACAGGCACACACACACACATACACCCAGACACACAGATATAGACAGGCACACACACATACACCCAGACACACAGACATAGACAGGCACACACACACATACATCCAGACACACAGATATAGACAGGCACACACACACATACACCCAGACACACAGACATAGACAGGCATGCGCACGCACGCGCATGTTGACACACAAACACACACATACACACACACACACACGCGTTTAAATTCATACAACTATTTTGCCTATTTTAGTTTTTGGATTGCAGTCACATGTTTTGTAACATTGAGTTTCCCCTTGTGGGGAATGGAAAAATGTCCCCACAATGTATCATATACATGACCCACACATACACCGACATGTTCGTATTCATACTTTTGTGGGGACTCTCCATTAATTTCTATGGGAAAAACCGTAATCCCAACAATAACAACCTTAACCCCTACCCAGCCCTAACATTAACCATTTGGTCCCCACAATGTAATATAAACATACACACACACACACACACACACACACACACACACAGGCATTGGCTGGCATTAAGAATAACTCACAATATTCCCACTTAATCATCATAACTGTTGGTAAAATAAAAAATATAAATCAAACTGTGGTCTCCACTTCAGCTAGTCTAACTGCTTAGTTTTATTGCCTTGTCTTACATACTGTGGAGCCCCCCCCAGCTATAAAAAAAGGAAATGCTAGAAGGAGAGTGGAGAATTTCTGATTTACCCCATTGATTCACACCCACGCAGGACAGCTCTCTTACAGTGAGGCGTCTGAGTGCCCCAGTACAGAGAAACACGATGCAGCTTCTGTGTGTCCTCATGCACATTTTAGAAACTAGATTCATTTGGCTGCAATTGGCCATTAAATCACAGGCGCCTGGGTAGTCAGAATATCAGATACTCTGGCTTTTAGTAACCGACAATAGTTCCCTGAAATTACTTCTGTGAACAACACAAATGGTTTCCTTAAAGTGCTCCCAGAATGAGAATCTATCAGTCTGCTACTAAATAAAAAATAGCCTTCAGAATATGGCAGCAGTAACTGCAGACCTGGAATGTAAATCCAAAAGCTCAATACAATCGATTTCCTGTCCATCCAAACGACATGCTTTACAGTAGAGAGCACGGCTCTTTGTTCTCTTTGACAAACCCCTGGACATTCTGCACAGATGCCCATGAAACAGCAGCCTTCGTCGAGACCCGGATAACAGATCCCGCCTCCGTGCGAACTCCACTCTGTGGCTTGAGTGGGCTTTTTCAAGATACGCCACTGGCCGAATCTCTCTGCCGGCATTTTGGCATTGCTTTCAGGCTTCTGGGGAAAGTCTGGTTCTGTTATAATCGCAATTTGTTTCAGCGGACAGGAATTATCATTTCAATTTTCTCATAGTGTGTCCTCAGCACCCAGCGCAACAGTAGAAACCCTAACAAGCATGCAATCTGCCTGTGAGTCGGAGACATATTCCAGGACATCACAATTAAGTGTCTTTCCAGGAAAGCGTATATGGGTTTGAGAGATGAAAACTCTTTTTTTAATGCATTCTAGTAGTTATTGTTGTTCTGTATATACACAGTGCATCTGCCATTGAGATAAAGGATCCATACTGTTTGCAGTCGGATAAGGAGGCGGATTTCGGCTTATGTTTCTCCCGCCCACGTTACTGCGGAACACACTGGGGAGGCGAGCACACACATACACCCAACGGGCATGCAAACGTCAAACGCACACCCACTCACTCACAGGCACGAGCAGCTGAGCACCACTGGTGGCACTTTGCATAGTGCATTCACGGGCAAAGCCGTTGCCATCTCCACCAAATGACAGGGTTTGGCTAAATGTCTGCAAAGAGAAACGTTTATGGGTTTCACTTATAAAGAGGCAGAAGTTTCTCAGCTGAAAGTGGTGACATTACAAAGAAACGGCATGCGTCCACGCTGAATCCCTCCATCGTTCTGGAAATGATTGCCTCTTCCAATGTCTTACAGAGAGCTGTTGGCCATATGTGCTATTCCTGTCTTGTCATTGTAATCCTCTGAAAAGATGCCAGCAAACTCATCCAAACAAGGGATGCACAGTCTGCTACAATGAATAGATATTCACTATGCACTCTGCTCGTAGGTTTTACATGTCCTTAGATAAATATGAACGTAAACAAAAGTGTGTCGTAGATGGAGAGCGCCACCGTGAGGACGCTGGACCCCTTTTGACTGACTGTGGTAGGGTATGGTGTGCCGTATGTCTAATCTTGTTCTTGGGCTGGACACTGATTTAAAGCTACTTTCTACAAGCCAAACACTCCGATATATACACAGCATCGCCGAGAGAAACGTTGACACATGGATCACAGGCTGGCGACTCTAAATTCCCTAAAAGTTGCCCAATATTACCATGAACATGAACATTGTGTTCTGGCGAGGAATAAAAGTGTCACATTAAACATGAAGTATTGGGTAAAACTTTCAGAGACTTGTCAACATTAGTGTGTTGTAAAATTTATTTTGCTATTTAATATGCAACAGCCGCTTACCATATCTTTCCAGAACACAGGTAAATGATTTCATAGTGAACAAATTAATCCTCTGTACTGAACCTGCCACAAACTCAGAGTCTGGTTGAACAGCATTAAACAAACTTTTATCGCCACACAAACGAGCTGATGGAAACTTTTTGGTACAATTCTGTTATATGTTGAAACATAAGATAATGTCATGCATTTAAAGTTTCATGTAATATAAGCACACTTACATTTAGAGAGAAATGAAATAGGGATAGAACAGTTTAATAACAATTAATCAAAGGTATGCCTAACACTATATTTCAAAGCATTTCTCAGATTATTCTTTGAGCAAAATACAGTGACGGCTAATACTGTAGTTTTCAGAGTTTTGCCAGTTGCCTATTTATTTATCAGTGTATGTGTCTGCATCATGTCCCCAAGCCTGTTTTCACCGGTCATCCTTCTTATGGCTTTATACTGTAATCATGTGACTCACCCTGAACCCAGAGATCTTACTGGCTGTTGCCAAAGGCAGTGCTTAGCAACAAATGGTTTCTTCTCTTGACAGCTGCATGGAAACTGATAATGAGTTGCATAGTCAGAACCAGCCCCCTCCGACACAGACCGTGCAGGCTGTCAGAGCCTAGCAGTACGGCTCTTTGCTGTGGCTTCTTGCTGCCATTCTGTCTTTGTTTCACCATTAAAGAATTTTTACATCAAAGCAAAAGTAGTAATAAAGACGAGCTAAAAGTTGTTTCAGAAATAAAACCCTAAACCAATGTTACTTTGTTGCAGTATTCCTAAAGTACGAATCTTTAAGTCTAGTCAGTTATACTGGTTCTATTATTTTACTTTCCCAAGTAAAGAGGATTTATTGTTCTGTGATGTCAACTTTAAAGTTTTGTACAGAAGTTTTTTTATCTTGTCTCTAAAAATGTCATTCTTTTAATATATACTTTATATAGTTAAACTTTTTAAAATAAAAAGTAATTTCAAAAGGAGGTACAAATCAAGCTGCAATTTTTACACTTGTTAAATATGCATATAATTCACCAGAACTATAATTAGTGTCACTCGGAAGACATGGCCACTAAGAGATATTTTAATTCCACACACAGGTTCATCGTTTATAACCGAAGGCACCACAGTAACGATGGTGATCATCTCCCTGTCATCGTCTAATGCTGATGGATGGCTGCACATTAGCGTTCTGTCAGCGGTCCTGTGTTCCAGAACAGTGAAGCGAGCTGCAGACCGCATCCATCGATGGCCGGATGAAGACAGTCTGGGCCTTGGGCTGGTTCTACAGAAGGAGTTTTATTAAAAGGCTTGGATCGACCTCATGGATGCTCAAACACAGGCGATATCAAACATCGATTTGCAAGGATTTATGTTAACCCTAATGGTAGGCTCATCTCATATTTAGCAGTGAAATGATGTTTGGGTTGTTTAAACTGAAATGGGCAATGTCAGGTTCACATATATTTTAAATATAATCATGCTCTGTCCCGTTTTCTTCTGGCACGCATTCAACAGCGAGGTACCAGAGGAGCACTCATCCCTCAGAGGAGACCTGTAAATACTCAGATACTTTCTGCCTTTGGTGCCTCTGCGGTTCCCTCAAAGCAGGAATCTGCTTCATCTCTCTGCCTTGGTTACTGTAGCAACCGGAGGAGCCTGTGTGCAGAATGATTCTTTGTTTCTACTTGTCTCAAAGTCCCAGAGGGACGTCCCCCTGAAAAGGTCTGAACAACATGCAAGTGGCCTTATAGTCTGACATTGAGGATGGGTTAAGGACATGATTGATCTTCACAATCAGGATGGGGATGCTACAGTGAAAGGTCTCAGTGATACTATGGCACCCTTAACCTTCAGAGTTGAGGAACCTAGTTGGCCTAGTTGAATGATGCACACGCAACTATTCAATTAAGCCCCGCAATGCCTGCTTTTAATGTTGAGTTCCTTGAATAAACAAGAAAATTTGACAAGCGATATTCCCTTTGACTATTTATTTTACACATTTTGAGGGTTTAATTTGCCATAAAATATGTGAAATTCAAGTTCAACTGCTGAACAGGAAAAAGTTTCTGGAATGTTCTTTGCTGTGACTTCGGAACTGTTTGGGGGCATATGAGTATCTGATACTCTGCTCAAAGAAATTAGGGTACTTCTAACTACTAAGTCTTTGTGATAAAGCCTTGTCGTTCTGTTTAAAGTTCCACTCATATCATATGCTTTGTTTTCACTTTCAGAAAAGTATCTCAAAGGCAAACTGATAACAGATCAGAGGCACAGAAATTATCCCCCTGTGATGCGCGGCATCATACCTCATTAGGCATGGTAATTTAATCCAGAGAATTTTAACTGCCTTCCTTGTTGTATGGTTCCAAACTCCTTGCAACAAGGTGAATGGCACAGAGAGCATGCTCAGATTACTTACAACAGCCTTAATGCACTGATCTGCATTGAAAGCAGGACATTCTAAGTACACAGAAAAACACTATATTTACTTCATGTTCCAAAATTGTTTCCTTCAGTCTCTTGAATCTCGCATGTTGTCTAGCTGATGTCTGAAACTCTGATGTAATAACAGATATAGTCTCTGAATATGCAAAGCCTTTACCCACATTTAGGGTGTACCGCTTAATGAAGACTTTCCTTGTCTGCTAACAAAGCCATCTAAGTCCAGTTAGGGTATACAGGGAAATCCTGTAATCCTCCATCATTCTTATCACATATGACCTTTGAAAGCCTGAGCACAAATGATTGTTCAAAATAGAACAAGATGAGTGTTATCCTAAGAGTTTGGAATTCTGGGATTCCTTATGCTGTGAAACCTAGGGGTGTGAACAGTAAGCTTTCCCGTGATGTAATTCGATTTTGATATTGCAAGACAGCAATTCAATATCTGGCGATATTTGAAACGTTTCTGTAACCCAACATGACTGAATCCGATTCAGTAATACATGATCAATATTTTCAAGACAGTGAAACATAAGCTCATTACAGTGGAATTTATCTGAATTCAAAAATATAACAAGAAATGTTTAATTTTTCATTTTAACAAAACAATATGCTGAAATAACTATACACGTCTCAAAGAATTTGTACTTTAACAACAAATGTAAGAACATCGGTGTACTAAAGTACATCAAATATACTGTGAGGCTTCGATCTGTACTCTCAACTAAGGTGGGTCTCTAGCTTGCTTTGCATGTGACATTTTTTCACAGATTTTTTTTGGCAATGTTTTGGTGTATGGTCATGTTTTAATAATATGAATTGATATTTGTTAACTGAGTTTATTAAATCGTATCGTAGCCTTAACAAGCAATATATCAGAATCAAAGAATCGTTACACCCCTAATGACAAAAGCCTTGTCTTCCCACTGCCTCCAACATCTTCAGTTCAGAGAGTCTGTCCTCAGCACAGCTGATCTCTCTGGCCATCTCCACACCATGTCTAGAAGCCGGACATGATCACAAGTTGAGGATGAGTAGTGTAACTTGTGAAGGCATTAGCTACTATTAATCTTCATTCACGCTGTCATACATAATAATAATTCCAAATGATTTCTCACGGATCATATGAAAGCCTTGATACCTATGAACCCTGAATAACAATGGGATAAAGGCAGCAAGGCATTGCTTGTTAGCATATGAATAATAATCGCATAAAAACACAAGAGTATCCCTTATGAACGATAATAATGAGGTCTCCTTAGATAATTGCCTTCCTCCTGGTCCCTGGGCAGGTGTAATTTGGAACGTAATGTAATTTTCTGTGAAGTGAACGTATAGCAAATCCAGAACTATTCATTCTAATAAAACAAACAGAGTGATTCTCTGCCAAAACAACAAATGCAGCGACTTACTGCCAAACGAACACAGGGAGTCACCGCCACTACTGAATCAGATACCAGTAGAAAAGTTAGACCTTGTCCCTGCTTTGCAGGGGGAACAATAAGCCTGAAACACAATTACGGTTCTTTGTACACAGGGCCCTTTGAATTATAATGACTTTTATTGAGTTCAGTGGCATGACTGATTTTTAAAGGAACAACTTCAGTTCCATTTGCTGTTTGTGCAAACAAACAAACAGCAACAATGAAGATAAGCCTAGATAACAGCTCTGTGGATATGCGTGAGTAACATGTCCAACAGCAGATTACTCCCACACAGATAATCTTCGGCTGGGGAGTTCCGTCACAAATGCCGCTAAATATTCCTGGCAGATTTCACAGGGCATTATAGAAGGCTCCTCACTCGAGTAACATAAACATCCTTGAGTTCTCCATAGCTCTGTACTGGAAGGCTACGTAAAGAATCAGAAGTCAGAGACTGCTCATTTTCAAATGCAGCCTTTGGTCTGTACTGAGAATCACCAATAACCCCCCCCCGCCCCACCGCCCCCCAACCCCACCCCCAGTTGTGGTTCAGTCCATTCTACTCATGACATTCCGATACGTGGCTTACTTTTCTGCCTCTTTTCATTTGACAGGTAACATCAGGGAGACTGAATTTCTCAGTTAGGATAACGAGGTAACAAGGAATGGCCACAGGTGTTATTTATCTTCAGTGTTCACAAAAAGCATTTGGGCCCGTAAATGATTCCAGTTTGGGGGTCAAAGATGAGACAATGTGAGCTTCTTTATTCCATTAAACCCCCTCCTAAATCACTGAGCTGCTTTCATAACTCGAGTCCCTGGCTGTATAATATTACTATATGAAATGTAACCATATATGACAGCCTGTATTATAAACTATAGAAGGAACCAGAAGGTCTAAAATGGTTTAAGTATCTAAGCATAAAAAGCAACACAGACATAAACGAAGGGTTCCTTTACGCAGATTGGTAACATTCTGGACAGACAAAGGATTCTTATATGCTTCCGCATTTTGTTTCATTTGTGGTATGGACCATTTTAAATAAAGTATTAACTAATTTAAGGTTCATAAATTGAATTATTGATTGCTAAAAACTATAAAACATAATCAAAATGTGGTGATGTTATACAGTGAAGACTGTGATTGGTTAAAGTGAAATGCATGCTCCTCCTTTGTTGACCAAGGGATCAGGGAGAATCAGGTCTCCGTCTGTGTTGCCTAATTGGTGGTCTTGGTCTGGTACTGCTATGGACTGTCAGCTACAGTCCTTGTGGTGTACACCACCCAAACCCCAGGGCCTGACTCCACTCAGGGAGAGGGAACCTGTGATGTCAGATCCAGGGGGCACATGAGTCTCCGGCTGCTGCGGAGCCCCCATCCCTTCTGAAACAATACTATCTCACTGCCAGGACTGATGACTCACCCTCTTACACTCATGCAAACCAGAAAATGGACTGAGAACTACAGCAAGTCTTAAGGTAGCACTCAGGATGGATCTCGGCAATGAGCATCACCGTGTTTTCCTCAGGCTGCATTTCTCATAAAGTACGTTCTGTGAGCAGGCTTTATAAGCTCTCCCCTTAACGTGGAGCTGAGTCTGTAAACATTCAGTTTCTGAAGATATTTTTCATGCACCGAGTTCTCATGATGAATAGTATAAGTGCTTCTCTTCTGATGCTGAACTAAAACCCATGAAATTAGGAATATAAAATCATTAATCAAATTTCATCTGGATCATAAACAGGAGAAGCCAGTCGAAGTTGTAGCTGTATCACTGCACAGCTGTATCACTGCACAGCTGTATCACTGACTGACACTAAATTGTAATGTGTCAAATCAGAAAATAAGTACCTTGCACTGGAAAATGGTTACACGTGAAATTATTAGTTCACATGAAATTGTATTACGATACGATGGTGCAGTGGGTAGTACTGTTGTTCATAGTTTGGGATTATGTGTGCATTGAGGGTGTTCCCCTCTCATGTGACACGTGCTGCCTGGGATAGGCTCCACCCCACTGGTCCTTATACCCTGTGCATTCTGTGACAGGTTGCAGGAAAACAAAAAGCATACACAGACAGCTGATGAAGTTAAATATTTATAAAAAAATAAATTTTGTACCAGTTACTACAATTAACACATTATCAAATCAGAATTGAAACTATTTGCATAATGGCATAAATTCAGGTGGATGAATAATGCATGAGATGGTGGGGACTCAAAATCTTAGAAGAATACTGACAGTTCTTGGTAGCTCAATAAAATTATTGATTAAAGTTACATTACAAAAATACATTATTTTTGATTAATTTTTAAATGATAAGTAACATCTTTTGTTGTACTGTACAGGGACACGTGGTGTTTTTTAAATGATCAGTGACCGTAAGAACAGAAAATAAAACTTACGATGATTAAATGAACAGAGGAAGGTCTCACCTGTTACTGGTCCTGATCACACACGCAAAACCCATCAGAACTGCATTCTGGGTCACATTGCTTATGTCCTAAATCAAATCTCATTGGCTTCATGCATGACCAATAATATAATGCCTACATATTTATCAAAATGGGTGACTCAAAACATGAAAGAAACCCGATGGGAGCCATAAAACACGCCGGGTGTGCCCTCCATTCCCCTGTGCTGTTTTCCCGAAGGAATCCAGAACAGGATAGACTTTGTAATGAAGCTAATTGGAAGCCACTATCAAACCATCCGAGCATGAAAACACAAACTCCTCATTCCGACTCCCAACAATACATACAGCTGTTTTTTTTTTAAACTTTTTTTTTTTTTAAATGTTCTTATTTTGTTCAAATTGGCCTCAAGAACCAAGCTCTCTGCTTCTTAAAGGACTGTTCTATTGAAATTACACAGGTGAGGCTAAAATGATGTGGCGTGTTTACTGGAAAGAATTACCTCACTGTCTGCATTATCTGGGAGCCCAGCTTTCTATTGGAGTCTATTGGAGGCTCTGGGGGCTGATTACAATTTTAGGTTTATGAAAAAATTTTTTAGTCTTCATCTGAAGAAGAATACGTGAAGGGGGTACATAACACCTGGGAACTGAGGAAAACGGAGAAAAAGCCATCTTTGCTGGAAGAGGATTCAGATGTACCGTGGGTATGGAAATGAATTTTGACAATAGGCTTTAAGGCTCGTATCCCAGGAGAAAAATTAATGCCATTCTATGTATAAATAGACTGGATAGACCCATAACATGTTTAATAATCATCTGAACCTCTGGGAATTGATTTTTAAACAAAGTAACATGCAGTCACACACACTATGTATACATAATGCATTTTTTTAATTGGTTATGGTCTTAAACATTTGTTCCAAGCGCTGGCCACACCAGTTTGAGTCTGATCTGCATGGACACATTGAGACGACATTAGGTCATAGTGAGGCAGGGCTCATGTTAGGAGCATTCAGGAGGGAATCTCCCCTGTTAGCTAAAGGCTCATCAGGACACTGGCTTCACCACAGTGGAAATTTCATTTTCGCCCTATTTGCGAGACGTTCCCCCTCATTTGCATAACCACCGTGAAGCACATAAAGTGTGGTAACCGCAGCCACTCTTTCTGAATGCGGAATGCAGGGTGGCCGCGTCATTAAAATGGTTCACGTGATTACATGTCACAGGGAGGGCAATATTGGTGTCATCTTAAGCCTCATGTTTCAATTAAAAACCACCTCAGCTAAGGACAGCTTCACGGCTACAGGTCAGAGTGCAGCCTTTTTCTGAACAGGACCCACCCCACCCCACCCCCCCACTGTGGCCATTTACTAATTCAGCACTGGAGAGTACAGTGCAGCGTCTTCACTCTGCACTGCTGTCAACCATGTCAAACCAAACAGGGCCCCCCCTGTTAAAAACCACAGTGCCGCATCACTGGTTGCCAGTGCCAAGTGGAAGTCTTTTGACACTTGAGAGCTTCTGCAGCCATTAGCAGATCCAGCTTCTCAGTAATGGTGGTTCTTCCACTGGACATTATTATCACTGTGTTTTATACGATACACATAGTGCCAGGACAGACGGCCGTTTGCCAGTGTGGAATTTTATCTCGGCTGAAGAAGCTGCCAGTTAGCTGTCAAAAGCTAAAGTATAAACATTAAATTCATAGCCAAAGTTAAACTACAATTTTACTTTTCTGTCCTCCTCAGTCTGACAAGGACGCACATATATAAAGATAGGCTATTAAATATATTAAAAGCTGGTAAAGTATTACTTTATGCAGTAAATGCATAAATGAATTTGGGTTTGAACTCAAAATCTGGATTAAATTTGTAAACATAATACTTACAAATCCTTCATCTTTAAACAAAATTAAGAAAAAAAAGGTAATTGTTGAGTGAATTGTAGATAATGAGGAGATCAGGTGGGGTTTTAAAGAAGCAGGCCAGGGCCCTGGGGGCTGGGGGGGGCATTATTATTATTATTATGATTATTATTAATAATAATAATCATAATAATTTGTTTGTTTTGCACTGCATTTAGCATTTATCGTAGGATGATGTTATTCCATTAACACTGACTGTTAATATCACATAACTGATTTTGTCTCCTAATGTCTTCCGTTGAGGTCTAACCCCATCCAGCTTTGTTAGCTCTTCACGTATTCAATATTTTACAGTACTGAGCAATCAGGTAATAGACATCAGTAATAAAATTCTGTTCCCACACACTGGCTGACTATCATATGCAACAAGGCTCACTGCCTGAAGGGGGAACTGCGCTCCAATCAGGCTCCTCCTGTCCTTGTCCGGGTCTGGAAACTGTCTGGAGAAGCTTCCAGCAGGATGTAGCTCAATATTGCTGGCCCGCGCACAGTGCGACCAGCAATCAGGGGACAAGGGTGTGATCAGGGAGCAGAAATTCAGAATGAGAAGGAGCAGTCTGGCAGGGCAGACATGATGACTTCCTTTGTTCTCTGGCAGCAGTGTAATCATCCCTATTAGCCGTGCAGCCGCCGGCGTGACCGTGACCGCCACACCCTGCCGCCGTTCCAGACGTTGCGCTGGCTCCCCCATTCTCTGGCTCTCGTTCGGACACTGTTCCCTACGACCGTGTCAAATCCCATTGGGCGGCTGTCTGATTATATCTCACATTTGCCGTGCTCTACGGAGGCAGGGCAGGGATGAATGAAGAGCAGATTACCACGGCAGCCTGGAACTAACCTGTCAGACGTACGCTATAGCACAGCCCAGTCCTGCTGTCTCACCCAGAAGTGACAGGAGCTGGCATGGCTATTGAGATATTTTAAACACATGTGTTACTCTAGATATTAATGCACCTTTTGGGCATACACCATAAACTAGTCACTTAAAAATAAACTAGCAGTACCAAAACTTTTCTTTTGTTTAACTTAAATATGATTTTGTTTTTTGATGAGGTGGACTCAGGAGTGTGTGACATCTGGGTTTTGCCCTGTCCTGTGGCTCATGCTAGATAGACAGCATGAAGATGAATGGATGGGTGGATGGATGGATGGATGGAGTCAGGAATCATTCATTGCATTAAAATCAGGGTCAATGTGAAGTCAAGGTGAGCCAAGGTTTTTAAGAAGACAAGGTTGTCTATGCGTAGAAAAAAAAGCACAATGATGAATTCCCCCCCCCACACACACACACACACGCTTACTAATCTTGTTGTAATGTTCTTGTAGGTGGCTGGTGGGTGAACTGTGAATGCAGGGAGATGCAGAATGGCAGGTACATGCCCGTGAAACTGAACCTTGACATCAGCAGGTCATATCGGGATGCACTGCATGGCAAATGTACTGCACCTTCCACTGGAAAATCGCTCATGACATACAGAAGGGTTCAGCAGGTATGCTCTTTTCTCTTGTTGTCAAGTTTAATGTGCTTTATTTCGCCCGTGACATATCAAACAGGCACTGCGAGAAGACCTGAAAGTAGAATGGATGACATAGTTTAAAAAAAAGGGGGATTTCTTGCCAAAACGAGAATGCAACGTGTGGCATGATCACTCTGAATGAATTCTCACAAAATATGACGCGAATTAAAAAGGACTCAAATGACTCAAACTCATCGAGTCAAACCTATCCTGAGAATGAACCTCACCCAAGGGAGCTCGCCCCCTCTCCCTCCCCCCGACGGCCTTCTGCGGAATCCACCCAGCTTGCCCTACTTACCCCCACCACTGCAAGATATCCAGCTAGAGTAAAGAGGGCTTCAAGTCAGGCATCCGCTTCATGGGGGTGGCAACAGCGATATGAAATAAGCACAGGCCAGCTACTCTCCAGCACTCTATCTGCCTACAGCATAGTGTTACTCACTACTGTAAATATTTAAATATTTAAAACATCTGACCGATTTTCCTTACACTGGTCACTGGACAATAGGGTGTAGTTGCACTGTTGACAATCTGTCAATACTCTATTTTTCTCAAAATAATTTATCTTTACTATGGTGTTATTTAGCCCTAAATGCCACAAGACTAGGGTCTAGCCCCGCCCCCCCCCTCCCTGTGACTCTAACCAAGATAAAAAGATTGATGATGTCACGTCACTATGGGACATTGTCCCTGAATTCTCAGCTTTTGCCATGGTTTGTACAGTAATAAGGCCTTTCATTCTTGTTATTTCTGCAAATAGCAAATACCAACAATGACACTAGTATCCATGTGGTTTAAGATGCTGTCTGAGATTCTGTTTTCATATATTAGCATTACCAAGCGCTGGTAAAGAAATCTAATGGTCATTCCAAAACCACATGTACACATAACAAATCTATTCTGCTTCATTTTAGAAGTGATAATTGTATGATTCTATGATTTTATCATCGATTATAACTTGAATAAATTATCATTCCCCTCTTCAAGCCACTTGTTAATGTCCAAAAGTATTATAGAAGAGCATCAGATTTTTACAATTTACGAAGAAAGACATTTTTCATTTGGAGCTGAAGTTCGTTCGGAGTGATTTGCATGCCGGACCATCTCGGCCGCTTTCCTGCCTTGTGCCCTGTGCTTCTAGGGATAGGCTACAGAAGATTATAATACAACCCACGGATATTTAACTTTAAATAAACCATAAGAATGCAATGAAATTAAAGCTTCATTCTATTCAAGATTCAATAATGTTGTGATGTAATATGTAACATTCTAAATTGTAAAAAAAAAAACAGAAGATAATGATTAATCTTTCAATTTTTGAAGTCTTTAGAATTTTATGAGGTGGTCCCATTTACATAAGAGACAATTATCCATTTCATATAGTTTCCCAGCTGGATATTATTAAAGAATAATGTGTTTTTTTGCTGCTCTCAGCTATATGCACATTTCATCATGGGGAAAGTTTGGGGGATGGGGGCCAGCCCCCCCCCCCACTCGGCCCAAGTCACTTGAGTTGAAATTGTACTAAATTGGGAAGGCCAGTACCACACTACATTCTGTGCTGGCACTTTGCATCTTTGCATAAATTGTTTGTACCATAGACAGACAAAATAATAGGTTGTCTGTGCATTAAAAACGTGTGTTAACACACAAAGTGCTTTCTTTTTTGCCCCCCCCCCCCAAGCACAAACATCAAGCTCCACCTATGCATTTCACTACAAATGATCACCAGTTTCATTAGTACAATAAATAGATGGCAAGCATAATAAATTTGAGTCATTACAAATGGAAATAATCCACCAATGGACTTCACTTCTGTTTCTTTAAGTTTTTAGTAACTTTTTCTTTTCTTTGAGTTTTTCCATCACTCTTCCTCCAATTTGACAAGGTTCTGTAATGGCATAAAGCCTGATGAGACTGGTATTGTTTTTAGAATCTGCCTGAAGATTTGTCCTTTCAGAGGCAGGTGAGGCTGTCGGGGATTAATGGCATAATCAGTAACGGTGGCTGATCCTACTGGCCTTGCGTAGAATGGGGGAAATACATGCGCTGTACTCTAACAAGACTTAGGATTCATAATGCTGGCTGGTCATTTAAATCATCTGGTGACACGTGAAACCATTCTGATCAGGGCAAAAACTGACTGGCCAACATGCTTGGCGTAGCAGGGCCTTTTACCCACATGATTCTTAAAGGACTTATTTTAACTACATAAAGCTGAGAGGGTTGGCTTGTTCTGCTGAACACCCACAGCAAAAATATTCTTGTTGTTACAGTCATTACCAGTGGAACTGTTAGCACTCCTCAGCCTACTACATCTGTGTCAGATTCAATCATTTTTGATTTTGTTATGTTTTGTTTTTTCGGAACAGAAGGCATAAAAGAAATACAGACAGATATTTATACTACAATTGGTTAAGGTGATGAATTTTTGACAGCCTATTTTTTCCATTGCATCAAGCCATAAACAGGTATTCATCTATCGAAAGATTTATTTTTCCCCATTGCATGTTTGTCTTTAGCTGTAAATGAACTTTAGCGGCAGAAATCCTGACAAACGCCTTTTACTCAACATCACGACCAAACAGCCCAACTACTCTACTACGCAAGGTCCACTGTCAACCTACCTGCCTGCTGTTTCGTTTTTCTGGCTATTAAGGGCTGGGTTGACTATAAATACCTATGATTAATGAATGTCCAAAGACCTTACCTGACTTTCTTTATGGTGTATGGCAGTAAGACTGAAGTTTAATTAATCCAATATGAAACACATTGACAGCTAGATCCCAGTATCCCAAGATATTCAATGAAGTATTAAGACCAGTTAAATTTTGGAAGGGTAATTAAGAGAAAGATTAAGGTGGACCTCATTGAATCGTCAATTAGTGGCTGGCAACTGCCTGTTAATTCCCTGATTGTGCACGAAGAAGGTAAATTCGCTGAACTGAAAGTTGCATCTACTGTTCTTCGTACCAAAATTCTCTGGGTCACCTGGCAAAGAGTATGCTGGTATACCATCAAATAGGACATTTATTTATGCATTATGCATACTAAGCTCTTTCTGCATCCAGCTCCTCATTATCCAGGTACACCTCTGCCTGGCTTTGGCATAATGCCACCCTGGATGGTGCTGAACATCTCTGACAAGTTAACCAGACTCTGTAAAGCTTTATAACTGAAAACGGAAACAAGGAGACTGAGGGCCATCAGATATTTGCCTTTCAGGATGGACCATAAACAATGTAGGCTAAGTATGTTGGTTGATAGGTTCCAGATCATATATACGTCAAAGGTGCAAATGATGCAGAATGATGTTACAAATAATGAATTTCCATAATTCAGTATATAAGCTCTATTAAGTTAGTTCTAGTACTGATTTGCTGATTGCTACCTGTTGAGTTACTAGTAACAACATGTGTATTGCTTACTTTCTTTAGGTCTGTTTATTTATCTATCTATCTTTTTGTTTGTTTGTTTATTGGTGAATACTAATTCAAATGTATATGCATGGATATATTATACTGACCCAATCATCCAACTTCCAACTTTCTTATAGAATCACCATCTTCCGATAGCTACACCTCCTAGAGGGCATTTTAGTTTGTACCAGGGGGACTGTTTTTCCACCGAAAAAGCAAATAACCAGTGGCCATGTTGAACCGCGTAATGAGAAGGCACATACAGTAACTGGGAAAGAAAGTTACTGTAATACAAGTTATCTGGCAGTAGGGACTGACGTCTTATATATAGCAATGGTCATAGCATTGTTACATTTTGACTTTTCTCGTGCATTTCACAATACTACAAAACCCATGTAGCACGGGAAACAGCTCCTTGGGCGACGAAAAGAAATCATTAACAGACCTCCTGTTGTTGATTGTAGCAAATGTAAACGCACTGAAGCCACTTCTTTGGATATTAAATTACAAAAATAATATTTCTACGGAGGAGCTCCTAACGGGCTTTGAACAGCTGATGACCAGCAAACATAAAGGAATCGATGCTCACATATGACTAGTGTATGTCCCGATTAATCACTGAGCAGTTAATTAATAGGTTCATAAAAGGAATATTTGCATATGCATATCAGGCCAATAACTAATTACCATCTGCAAAGATACAGCTATACTTATGAAACAAATTATCGGTAATGAACCGCATTAGTTTAGTCTAAGGAAATAAAAACAAAAGGGCGTGGCGGCAAAAGTTAAATTACTAAAAGTTTACGCACATGATTGTAGCTGCATGTTCACTGGAAGCAAAAGCCATGAACACAATTATGCCGGCTGTTGTTTTCCTACCTGCGCGGCCATAAAGGAGAGATCCATTATTTTGTTTTTTTTCTCAATACATCCAGCAGAAAAATCAGCCAAGGTTGAATGCCTTTGTTCCCCCGGTGAACATCTGACGGTTTAGGCTGTCAAAAGAAGCGTCTACATCTTAAGTGTGAACTCCAGCCGTTCGCCGTCTACTGCTACCAGAAGACACTCTTTTCCCTAAAATTGAGAGAAAGAGGAGGAGAGAGAGACGGAGAAAGGGAGGGGATGGGAGGGGGAGACGGAGAGGGAAGCGGTGGCAGTGATGATGGAGGTAGGACAAAGGACGCGCTGCCGGATGTCAGTCGACTCTTCATTCTTCATTAAGGCTCAACATTATTAGTGTATTTTTAAATAGCCTACGTGCACATGATTTAATCTATTTGCTTATCTCAGCTGCTGCCTTCCTTATACATTATTGAAATGAATGCGTGCCTTTATTAATGTGTGATCTGTTGTTCCTTATTTTGAATTGGACCGGCGTATAACAAAGCTTAATTGAAACTCATTTTTATCGCACCTTTCTTTTGTGAATTCGCAACACGGTCCGAAAATAACGGGTTTTGAACTGTTTCCTTTCATAATATACAAAGAGGATAAATCTAATATGAGGTCATTTGTCATGCTGAGTGCTCGAGTTAAATGCAAAGTAGTCTGTGTGATTAATGATAGTTATCTAAATTAGTCAATATTTAATATTTCCGGTCTATTTCAGGATTCAGGAGTTTTTTTAAAAAAAATACGTCAGGCATTATAAATGCAACCCACTGCGTTAAGACTGAACTTAGAAACTGAAGTATTAATCTATAATTAGTTACAAAATTGGTAAAGCTGTAGTTTATAATGTCTGAATTGACAGACAAGAGACCTTTTTCCAAATCAGTTTATTATCATACGTGTTTTCTGTTTATTATTGTTTTTACATATAGACGCATTACACAAGACGATCTGAATCAGTTCAGCAAAGGGATCGTTCTGCTAAAGCAAATGTCCTCCTGCGATATAGGACCTATGACCTTTTTTTGTCAAGCCAACATCTTTATCTATACAACAGGTGCCTGGAGTACATAACTGCGGGTTTATCTCTCAGCCTGCCTGCGTTCCTTCTCTGGCCCCCACCACATCAGCAGAGCATGCTCAAAATCACTCTGTCATTGTTCCTCCACATACTTAACCCCCCCCCCCCCCCCAGCGCCCAGAGATCCGTAAAAGCCTGTTTTTTTTAATCTCATTTGTTCTGATTAACATTTATCATCCTTATGCAAAGAATGAGAGAGAACGACATCACTATGTTCATTTAGAAATTCTTCTTTAGTTGAGTTTTTAACAGAGCATGGTGCCCAGCTGCAAAGAGAGGAAGCGAGAAGTAGTTCTTACTTTGCGGCACATACTGTCTATCCAGGAGACAGCATTTCACCTGCATCTATGAGCCCCTCTGTGCACTAAACCCTCATTGCATGGGCGGTACTTCATTTAAAAAAGGAGTCGTCTGTCACGGCACGAGAAACTAAGGCCTCGAGGACAGTCACTGGGAGAACAGAAACAGGTTTTATTTAAGCAAAACGGGAGCAGCGAAACAAACAAGACCATGAAAGGTCAGAACGAGGAGACTAGTAGGGGAAGGACACGGGCAGACAGGAGGAGCGACATCAATGACTGGACTGGGGATGATGAGACAAACAGGTACTTAAATACACAGACTAGCAAGGGGTAACAAGGAGTAGGTGTGGCTCATCAGGGCCACAATAGGGAGGAGACAGGAGGGCCAGGTAGACATGACAGGCAGGATGTATCACAGTCATCTTCAGAAAAATACATTAAGGACATGATAAAAGAGCTCTGTAGTTTCCAGTGCTATCTCTGCCATAACAGTAACATTTATATTGTTTTTAATTCTAGTGAATTCTATTTTTTTGTTGTTGCTGTGAGACTCTATCATTATACTCAAACTCTAACTTGTAGGGACTTTGGGTAAATAAAATACCCTAATCATTCTTGGACTACATTTATCTTGAGGAGAAACTTGTCTGGTTTCTCTATAATTCGCAATAGAACTGCTGGGTTTTTTATAAGAAGACTCGTTGCCAGTTTTCTGTAGAATAAATTTTAGGAACTGATATGCTGTAATGCAGCGGTCGCCAGCCTTTTTCAGTAAGAGCTGATTTTACAGGGAAAATAATCTGTGAGGCTACAGAGTTGAAACTGTATATTTTGCAAGGATTCTCAGTAGATATTGTCGCGATTGACTAAGAATGTTTGACGGTTTGACCAGTCGATCTTAATCTGACTGGTTGCCGACAATTGCTCTAATGTAGGCCTATATATGTAAAAGCTGAATACGTAGGGTCACAATTCACTTTGCATCTTTGATTTCTGCTATTTTGCTCTTGAAACACTGGGACCCTGGACAAAGGCCTATTATTGTACTCTTCCCAACAATGAAAATTACCCTATTGGTAAAACAATGTTTTACTACAGTATAAATGCATTGTGCAACTGGAATGCAGAGAGAAAAATAGAGTTATATTATTGATAAGATACAATGTCTGAAAATGCTGTGCGGTGGAATACTGGTTCCTTACTCTAATGGACTAAATGCATTAGACATCTTCCATAAGTAATACATCGATGGTGAAATCATCCTCTATAAGGATGGATGCTCAAGAAATATCACATAGATGTCCGCATAAAAACGCAGCATCCTACTGAGCAAGAAAGCAGAACTCAAACCACGGGCAGCAGTTCAGCAAAGAGCAGACTGAAACTGCCTTACAGTAGTTTTTATAACCAAGACTTCCTCATATTACCCTGGGGCTAATCAGATGGTGTGTCTATACTGTATATCAGGTGAGGGGGGGTGTGGTTTGAGTGGGTGTGGTGGCAAGGATTGTTCACTTGCAGCAGGTGGTAAAATGAGTGATACATTTCCAATCACTGTCCAGTCAGTGTGCACGTTTCTATTCCATTATTGCGTCCAAAATGTAACAATATATATCATTTATTGTATTCTGAAAAGTTTAGCATTCATTCCACAATAAGTCTGGTAGGAGTCAATGTTTCTGCTTGTGTCCTTAATGATTTCTTAGCAGTATTGATCAAAGTATGACAATGATAGAAATCAGTCAATAAAAAACTGCCACTGCCTGATAATTGCACAGATACTCAAACAGGCGAATGGGTGACTGCCCGTGTTTTGTTTATGGTCTCCATGGTGACGTGACTCACTCTCCAAACTGAACAATGCAATCTACATAACTGTAGATTTTTGGCCAGTAATCATAAAAGTGTTTCCCTGAGCTTGATATGTAGTCACACACTGAGTGAATTTGTGAAGTTTATTCATTTTAAACTTCCATGTCTGTAATAAAAATACTGCTAATAATGATGATCTAAAAATAGTTCCTGTCTTGGCTTATAGCATGAATCCCTATAATTTCTCCTAATATGTATTATACATTTACCTCTGTATCAATATACAACATCATTTGGCTCATGGAAAGATATCTTGCTTTTCTACTTAGAGACTACGCCTGAGGTAGATAAGACAATATGAGATGTTTATTCCTATGCAGTGTGCGAAATACCCATCAGTATTCGGGGGGGTCCCCATCTCCCTATTGTTGCGCAATACTGATCTTGAGACCCCCTTTAAATTTTGCTTTTGAGACTTTCGGGGGGTCTCATGGGTTAATCGGGCGTGCCGGACCCCACCGGACCCCCCACGCATTTTGCACACTGCTCCTATGAACTATTTTCCTATAAAGCATCAATATGCAGTTATTTTTCTGCCAATACCCCTTTATCAACTGTTCATAGGTCTGGAGGTGTGCCATGTATTAAATGACTAGAATAAGTATATTAGCAGAAGCTCCTGCCAATATGGGATCACGTTGCATATTGGCACATCGCATCTTAATTTACAGTATTCTCAGACTGTATTACATTTCCAAATGACCAAAATATGTTTTGACCAAAATAACTAGCTGCCAGACAATGCGAGACTGAAAAAACATACAAAATGGCAAAAAATAAAAAGTAGGTGTTGATATAATTGCAGTAGCACAAAGAATCACAGAACTGTACACATGATGGACCACATTCACAGCCAACCTGGGAAAATCTGAATGTGGCCTGAAATGAGAAATTCAGTCGCTGTATAGCAGACAAAGCACCAGATGGCCTTTGTTTTCATTGATTTACTATGATTCGAATGGGTTTGTTGGGCTGTAGTCTCCTGGATCCGGCTTCTGATGAAGACACTGTGGTGAAAGAGCCTTTTGTTTTATATTTCTGCATGTTTTCGCTTTGTCTGTCCTTCACATCCATGCCAAGTCTAATGAAGTATGTGCCTCATGTAGTGTATCTAAAATTTATGGTGATGAATTCAGGACAAACAGCCTTGTAATTTTAACAAGAAATATCTTGTTCTGCCTGCCTCTGTAGCAGTGAATGTGGTGGCAGCCAAAGGCACAAATCCAGTTCAATTTATGCTACCCGCTCACCATAACGCTATTAGGCATCGTTTCATTTTCTCCGTGCTGCAACTCTGGCTGACTTCAGTCGTTATGTGTGTATCATTACACATGTTGTATTTGTACAGTTTGCAGAGATTGTGGTGATGCTAGGAAATGCAACAAGCTTTCGGAGTTCTCTGAAAGCACTGATGAATTTACGGTGTTAACAGTTCGTTAGACTATGGGCTCTGGGGTGGAACCCATCAGAATTTCAGATGGCATTCCATTATATACATGTAACATTGAAAACAGAAAATGGAGCACAATAGACTGCA
Organism: Mormyrops attenuatus; assembly: GCA_026777985.1. Classification (NCBI taxonomy): domain Eukaryota; kingdom Metazoa; phylum Chordata; class Actinopteri; order Osteoglossiformes; family Mormyridae; genus Mormyrops; species Mormyrops attenuatus. The sequence goes on from JAODKC010000043.1 coordinate 11,989,753, forward strand.
GGCAGGCTTGAGCTTAGTTACTGCTGTATCTCTGATGCTGAAGCAGTGCAATTACTACCCATCCTGAATGGTGTTTTCCTCTAATTTATGTACACCTCCTGAAAATCTCTGCTTGATAGAAATAGTCAGTTTAATACTCACTATATCCGCATTCTGTGTTTCCATTGCACTATATGTTCACATTGCACTTGTTTGAGTTTACATATTTATATACTATAGTTGTACATGTACCGTATTGACTCACTGTTTAATTGTACTGCTTTTAACTTGTATTTGTGTTTTTTTTTTCATTTGGGTAACACTACTTAAAGCACCCATGTGTAATGAATTATAGATACATTCATAATGCATTATAGCACATTCATAAAGTATTATACACATGGCTGTAACTATTTATCAAAAGGCATAACACATTATGACCATGTTTATTATGCATTATACTGACCATTATAATCCATTATGAAAGTATTTATAGTGCATTATTAATGACAGCTACATAAAGCATTCATAATGCTTAATAAACATGGCTATAATGTGTTATGCCTTTTTATAAATGGTTATAGCCGTGTTCATACAACTTTATGAACGCTTTATGAAGGCATCTATAATGCATTATCATGACTGCATTAAGTAAAGTGTTACTTTAATTTGTTTAGTAGTGGCTGGAAGGACATGCAGAGTAAGATTTTCTTTATCTAGTGTAACTATCTGTTTACTGTGTCTATGATAACAAACTCCTGAATCTTGAATTTAAGGCAATTTTGACCATTAACATAGGGCATATAAATGAAAAATACAAATATGTACAAAAACTTAAAAACTGTTGAAAAGAAGTGATTGAGTTAACCAATTTGCACAGAGGTATGATGTTATCTCTCGAATGGATATGTTTATCACAGCACATATGCAACAGTGGCTGGGAGGAGAAGACCAGACTGACTCGCAGCCAGGTGCAGATATGTCAACAAATGGCATGAGGGGTCAAGATGAGGACGTGAGCGAAGGCTTGTCTGGTCCCTTCTGGAAATCACAGTCTTTCCCCTGAGATCCATTTGTATGCAGCCAAGTAAATAGCTGCCGGGTAGCTGAAGCAAGCCGTCATTGCCGGGGTAATTACGCCGGCAGATGTGGGATAGACTCTTCACCGTGGCCGCACGTAGCTGGCAGGCCGGATAAATAGCACGTCCCTCTGGCCCTTTGCAGGTATCAGGCTTGACAGAGACTTGCAGAGTGGATCTGACGGAGATGACTCAGGTGGCCCGTAATGGACTGGGCCGCGCAGCACGCAAACATAGTCATTATGCTTCTGAAACCCTGTACATTTATAGAAAGGGAAGCTGATAGGAAGGTCCTGCAAATGGCAAGCAGTCTCCATGCCCACTTTCCACAGGCAGACAGTAAAGTGGCAAATGGACATTTTGGCAGTCAGAAAAAAAAGCATAAAATATATCAGGGCAAATCATCAGTGACGTTTTGCTTTTCAGAGCATCAAGATTGTGAATCTTAGTCTCACTGGTACAATGTGTGGACAGTGGTTCGGATGGAGCCATCAAGCTAAAATGATATTCAACCACAACACATCGATACTGTCTCCTCTGCTTATGAATTCTATGTATACAGCCTGTATTTCCAAAGACGTGTATTTTTTTCCATCCCCTAGAGTACCACTGCAGAAAGTTTTATGATTTAGTCTCCATTTTTGCACCCAAAAAAAATACTATTTGAGTCGAAAACAGCCAAGAATTCCTGCCAAGAAAAGAATGTTTTGCTGGGTCCTCATAAGAGCTTAGAGGAGTCTGCTGGTCCTGTGATAGAGTGTACCCAGCATAATTATCTAGAATAGATCTTCATGGTGCAGGACCTTCTTATTTTCAGGACACATCCTTGGCATCTGTTCTGCTATGACAACACCCACCAAGTCTATGAAATGAAATCAGTTCACTGTCTAGACTCAGTGTGCGGAAAGGTTATGCTTTATGTTACTCAGTCATCTGAAGGCTAATGGAATATTAGCCGCTATCAGCGGCACCAAGTGGAATTTTCATGCTAATGACACTGACTGTTGACTGCAGGAGCTAAACAAATGCAGACTGGAAAAGCACAGACTGTCCCATTAAGCTCTGGGCGAAAACAGATAAGTGTCTACTGTGCATTAATTCTATACCTCCACTGAGTGTAAAACATAAAATGGAGAAACCCATCCAGTCGTTCATTTTCAGTCCTCCCAACCCTAATGTTGCTGCATCATGTAGTCATTGTTGTGAAACACGTTTCCATAAAAGCTTGTTGTTCTCCAGAGGGGCAGCAGCTTGTGCTGGCCATCTGTTTCACAGTCCCCGCTCGGCACTCTTATCAAAAGGACAGCATTTCCAGGTTTTAAACCCTGAAGCTCTGAAGTAACTGAAGCCTCCGTGGACTGTTGCTTCACTCAGAAGATACCAATAAGGAACAGAAGGTAGATAAACAACTATGTAGGGTGAGTTAACCCACATACCTCCAGGAGTAACCCACATACATAAGAACATAAGAACATAAGAAATTTACAAACGAGAGGAGGCCATTCGGCCCATCAAGCTCGTTTGGGGAGA
>JAODKC010000043.1:12011073-12033127 GCA_026777985.1 Mormyrops attenuatus
GTGCACTTCACACCTGCACTTAATGTTTCCCATTCCTTTTGAAGGTCACTTGATGTCATCCTCCGATTCATGAGAAATTGTTGGATAAGTTAACAGTCATCTCTGGCATCAGAATGTCGCTTCCACCTTTTACCTGCCTGGTTTCTGGTCATTTCCAGTCACCCCTGCTTCACCTCATTCTTGTGTACTGCTGTCTTAGAAATTTTTAACCTGGAAGCATCCTGCTGCTCAGTGTAACCTTCTGCCAGCAGAACCATGATTAAACCGGAATTTAAAAATGTAGATTTGTTTAAAAATATAGAGTGGTCTCTTAATTTTTTCAGTGGATGTATTATAATCCATTCTATAATTGTGGATTTATTTTCCAAATATTTCTTAAAACGTATATTTGTCTCCCAGTGTATTCATCTTCAAATGATATGTAATTTTAGTGTGTGTTTATTTATTGCTGTATTACATTCATATTGCATTGTGTTTGTAATCTGCAAGATTTGAATGAGTCCGACTCCATGGTAGTGGGTGTATATTGTAATTTACTCATAATTATTTTTTAACATCACTGCTACAGAAAATGTTGTGCTACTTCTCACACTCAGTAATACATATCCTCTACAACAAATGGAGTCGTTACTGACTGCTTTAGAAAGAATTCCCATTCGTCCTATTTCATGAGCATGTGGCCCAATGGTGTGGTTGTGCAGTGGTTAGTACTGTTACCTCACACTTCTGGGGGGGTGGGTGGTTGAGCCACAGCTCTGCATGTTCTCCCCATGCCATCATGGAGTTTCCTCTGATTTTCCCCCCGCAGTCCAAAAACATAATAAGGTCAACTGGAGTTGCAAAATTGTCCATAGGTGTATATGGCCTGCAATGTGCTGGCACTCTATCCTGGGTTATTCTGTACCGTGAGCCTGCACCTTCCTGGGTAGACTCTGGACCCTGCATAGGACAAGCAGCTATGAAGGACATATGATATTTTTAATGATTGGTTATTATTCGTTCCACAGTTTCTTCCCTGTAATGAGGCATTTACAAAAATCTGATGCCAGACTTTCAAGTTCTGCAATAGTTTTTCTTGCTTGGTTGTGATAAATGAAACACAACAAACTTAGAGAGAAATAATAATCCAATTATCTCTGCTGAAGCCACTATAATTATCCATGCATAGGGGTATAATCCCAATTTACAATAACATAAAGTACGGAATGCTGTGAACCTGTGTACTATTACAAACCGCCCAATTAGGCAGCGCAGATGAATCATTATATTCTTGCTGTTATGTGCTTCGGTAAAACTGAATAAAAGAACATATTACCGATGGTCGTCATATTTACACATCTAAAGACAAACGTTCGCAGGGATGAGACAGCAGTATGTTTTATGTTGATAATTACTCTCTATATTGGAATGTGTCTAGAGAGAGCTGGTTTAGCTCATCTTTTTATTTAGAACATCAGTGGAGAATTCTTGGTTTTACTAAGAAGCATTTGGGGTAATATTTATGCTTTTGGAAAATAAAGATTGATTACTGTGGGTGCCACGGTGGCTCAGTGGGTGGTCCCGTTACCTCACATCTCTAGGGTTGGGGGCTTGTATCCCATTTCTGCTTTGTATTTATATAGTATGTGTGGGTTTTTTCCCAGGTGCTCTGGTTTCCTGCTGTCAACCAAAAACATAGGTTTAGATGAATCGCTGTCTCTAAATTGCCCGTTCTGTTTGTGCGTCCCATATGTCGGGGTGTCTCCTTACGCTGTGCTTCTCGGGTGAATCTCTAACTGCACTGTAATGGATAAGAAGCTGGAATATGGATTAATCACCAAGATCATTGGCAAATCTTCCCTTTTTTATTAATAGAGCAAGATTGTGATTTTGGTTATTCCTCGTTCTGGTCAGCAGGGGGTATGGCGTTCAAAGAACTGCACTGGGGTTCCAAGCAATGTAGTTCAAGCCCTGGGAGAGGCAAAACTGTTACCCCTGTGAGCTAGAGCTGAATTTCCTTCATACGTTCGGTACAGTAAATGGAAAAAAGAAACTATTTTACTTGAACTTACTGCATGTATCATCTGCTGCGGTGGAATTTTAAACTGCCTTTTAGCCTTGAAATTTCCCCCATTACATTGCAGTGAGCTGAGAGTGTGTATCACAGTGACGGGGTGCTCCTGGGAGGGGGAGAGCCCCCGTCTGGCGAGATGTTTCCCAGGCAGAGGTGACCTCTTGCGGGGCTGACTGCTATGATGAATTTATGCACATTTTTCTTCTTGCACAGAGTGGGAGTTTTTTTCCCCCTTTTTTAATTCGTCAGGCAGGTCCTGGAAGGATAGCAGAGTGGTCTTCTCATAGCATACCACAGAGGATAATAGACATCAAAGCGGAGTAGGAATGCTGACTGGGAACAATCGTGGGCTTTAAAGCAAAGTTCAAGGCTTTTCCTTGAATATTGCAGTACAAACTGTTTCGTGATGTATGGGCCTTGTTCTGCATGTTTTTGTCTTGACCAAAGGGACTACAGGCAGTTTCTTTGCCCCCTGCTAAGTCATTATGCAGTACCTGAAATTACAATATTAAAAAAAAATCAATTAAAAATATCGAATAAGTGACTGTCTAATATGCTGGTGTCATTATTTTTCCTCAAACATCATCTGGACTTTGTGAGACCTTTCAGAACCGATGAGTTTTTTTTTAAACGTACACTCTTTAAGTGGAAGACGCGACGACCAATCTGGTTTCAGTGCCATTGATTGATCGACGTGGTCACAAGGCAAGAACTGTTTATGTTGCTCGACGTAATTGTAAAACTATCAACGCTGGCAAGAAAATACATTAGCATGAAGCTGTGCGCTTGAACGTTTCATTTTCTATTGACCTGTGTGTGCAAACAATAAAATCAGAGTGTCAGCTGACAGTGTTGTTTTGAGCATCAACAATATTTTTGTGCAATACTAATGGTTTAATAAAACGGCACTTCGCGTTTCAGATATGCTTATTCAAATCAATGTCAGCAGTTTGCTTTCTGGGACAGGCCCTGCAATCCGAAACAAACATCCATTATCAAAAGTATCTGTTTCAGAGAAACACTAAGGAATCACACAGGCTCTGTGGAATAGAATGATGTTAACTGAAGACACAGGCAACCTGCCTACAAGCACTGTAATACTCCACCGTAAGGGTCAGGAGGAAGGTGCTTCACTCTTCTTATAGCTGTACGAATAACATGCCATTAAATATCCATGCGTAGCAGTCAGTGTAAACCGCCAGCAAAAAACAGCTAACAAAATAACCATCGATGCATCATGAATTCACCCTTACTGAAGGAGCAGTAAGCATAAAATCTAATATGGAATGCTTTTGTAATCTGTCAATTTGGAAGGTTTTTTTCCATTTGAATACACTGAAAGAATTAATATATAAAATGCGAAGAAGGGAAATTTTCTTAAATGCTACCATACATATAAAAATACACACTGATTAATCATAAATCATAACTTCAAAAGCAAATTAGCACATACAAATATCTCTTTTGTTGGTTCTGAATTTTGCTGTATTTTGGAACACTGGCAAACAGTATTACAATATAAAGTCTACTCTATGCCAGGTTCTTACAGTAATGTATGTTAAATAATCATTGGAGGATCTGGGGATATTTATAATTTGAAACATTTGTTATAATCCTGTCATCGCTGCACCCTGCTGTGACACTGGGCTGCCCTCTCTCCATCCTGTCACTGTAACTGTGATGCCCTGGTGTGACACTGGGCTACCCTCTCTCCATCCTCTCATTGCTGCACCCTGGTGTGACACTGGACTGCCCTCTCTCCATCCTGTCACCGTAATTGTGATGCCCTGGTGTGACACTGGGCTACCCTCTCTCCATCCTGTCATCACTGCACCCCGGTGTGACATTGGGCTACCCTCTCTCCATCCTGTCACCGTAACTGTGATGCCCTGGTGTGACACTGGGTTACCCTCTTTCCATCCTGTCACTGTACGGTAACTATGATACCCTGGTGAGACAGTGGGCTAGTTTCTCTCCATCCTGTCACTGTGGCCTTGACCTTGCTTGTATGACACTAGGTTACCAAATCTACAAGTGTTCACGTTCACGTTCATGCCCTGCTGAGAGACTGGGCTACCCCCTCTACAACCAGTCACCGTGACTGTTACATCCTTGTGTTACACTGGGCTACCCTTTCACCATGACTGTGATGCCCTCTTGTGACATTGGGCTATCTCACTCTTACCATGACCTAGACATCCTGATGTGACAGGCATCATGGATCCATTCCATCCTTTTCTCCATCCTGTCACCGTGACCTTGACGTCCTGGTGTGACAGTTGGCTGCCCTCGCTCCATCCTTTTACCGTGACCTTGACGTCCTGGTATGAGACTGGGCTGCCCTTTATCTCTCCTGTGACCGTGACTTTGACATCCTGGTTTAACAGTGGGTCCCCTCTCTCCATCCTGTCATCATGACCTTGGTGTCCTGGTGTGACACTGCGCTGCCCTCTATCCATCCTGTCACCGTGACCTTGACGTCCTGATGTGACAGGGGGCTACCCTCTCTCCATCCTGTCAGTGTGACCTTGACGTCCTGGTGTGACAGGGGGCTACCCTCTTTCCATCCTGTCACTGCGACCTTGACATCATGATTTATTGATACTCGTCTTCTTCCTGTTTCTTCCTGCTTCCTACTCTTAATTGTCAAGAATGCTTAAATTCATTGTTTTCATCAATAAATAATTTTTATTTAAATGAAACTTTAACTGATTCATTTCTATTTTTCCTGGTTTTTTTTGTTTTTCATTCTTGTTATATTTTATGAAAACATCTTTCAATAAAAACTGACTCAGGAGGGAAAAGGTTCTGTATAATTTTCCATCTGCCATCTTATAATAAATTGTATCCCATGAATATACAGATGTAAATATAGACCATGCTTTGGTGCATTTGGAGAAAGATTTTGAAAAGCTTTAAATAAATTGTTATATATAATAATATATCATTTTGATTAGTATTTTTGTTGTTATTGCTATTATCAGTTATTACCGCCACCATCATTCTTCACCATGTTTTTAAAGATGCAGAAATGTTCCTCTTGTTTCTGGCCATCTAATATTTATGTGAAAAGTAGATCTTGCAGGATTTAGCAAGGTTACCTGAAGAGCATTGACTTAGCCCTGCAATACTGAAAAAAATAACACAGAATAAAATGTCAGTGGTCTCAGGAAAACACAAACACTCAAAAAGTCAAATACTCAAGGAAAACACTTTGTAACCCACAATTCCCAGTGGAATGACGCGTTACATAGAATGATATGTAAATTAAGTATATATTTCAGTAGGTGACTTGTGGAGCGTCCCTGAGGGGTTTGTGCCGCTTTAAAAGGGGGGGCGCTCTCAGTTGTATGTACCAAACCTGTCTGAATGGAAGGCTTTACTCCCACGCCTCTAGCCTACTCTGTCCACTGTTTACACGCCAGCATGCTGACATGCATCACTGGCACCATTAAGATAATGGTCTTCCTTGAGCTCGCAGACGTGATTCTTCTCAATATCATTATTCATTATCCACTTGATTTGTACCCTCTCTCAGATAAATCAGGTTTTGTCTTCTGGTTATTATTTTACTGAAATGTAGTAACATATAAAGTATATGTAATAAGGGGAAAGAGGTGAAGTCAGGTGAAAAGTGCATTCTGAGAGTAATAGTAATATAAGACTAATATTACTAATAATGATTAATAGTACTATAGCAGTAACATAACTATAATAGTAATAGTACTATAAGAATAATATTACTAATAATAAGGGTAATAGTACTGTAATAGTAAGTTAACTATAATAGCAATAGTATTATAACAGTAATAGTAATTTAACTATAATAGTAATAGTACCCAAACCCAAAACACTACAACCCCCCTTCCAGCATGGTAATGCTGCCTTCTGCAGACTTGTAAGCCAGGGTGGCCATCTCTCTCGCATCCGGCGTGACACTCACGCTTTCAGACTGTCACACTTACACTTCTTAAATCTTACAGCAAATCTATATAATTATTATGAACCTAAAATTAGTTACATCAAAAGCGTTGGGCTTGTTTGCAAATCCTACAGACTATTTGCAAGGTAATAAAACTGCTACACACATGTAAATGTAAGTGCAGACTTGTCTAAAATTAAAAATGTCACACCAGCTAGCTGACCAAAGTTAGCAACCATGGTAAGCAGTAAGTTGTTGTATCAGTATGTACCTGTTTATATTCAAATAGGATAAATATGGAAGCTACATTCAGCCCACTAAGACGGGACGATAAAGCTGTAAGTTTTACAAACTGAAGACTATATTAATGAGTATTCCCATGCTGCAGCAATGTGGGTACAAGACAGGGCTTAGGATGTCAGTGGCATCTCTGAAAACCTCATGCGTGCGAGATGTCTGTGCCACGGGCTTCTTAGTGATCAGAGCACAGATCCTGACAATGAGGCCCCAGGCCTCAGACACGGTATGTTCACCCTACTCATAGAATTTATTCATTGCAGGAGATTGGCTCTTTGAATTAAGTCATTTTACAATCTGCTCCAGCTGTCATGTGGATGTAAAACGATGTTTAGTGGGAGGGGTCGTGGATGGGATCATACCCCGCCAGTGGTGGTCAGGCCTGAGCAGCTCCAGACAGACAGGTTCTCACATTGGTTGCATTTGAAACCCCCCCCACAAAAACAGGCAAGCAGATCCCCCATGGATGGCGAGAGGCAGCTGGGATGGCCCTCCCCTCGCCAGCTGCTTCTGTCACAGGCACTTCTCCTTGTTGGGCGTTGCACGGCTCCCCAGGGTGGGTTGCTAGGCAACGCTGGCTCCTTTTAATATGCGCGGCAGAAGGAGCGGGGAATGCCTCGCGCTCGTGGAGCTCCGCCACGGCAGCGTGGAGACCGCACACGGATGGAATCAGGTCACTCGCCACGGCAACCCCCCTCCCCATCACCACCGACGGACGGCTGAGCTTAGGACCTCGCTGTTTCGCCACGAAAACAGCTTTGCCCGCCTGGTAACGGCTGGCATGGGCACGCCGTCATCCAGTGGAGCAGGCAGGGGGATCTGAAGGGGGCGGTAGCGTCCTGATGAGATAGAAGTCAAGTGAAGCGAGAACACGGGTTTGACATACTGAAGGAGGGGGCGGTACCCCCCCTCCGCCCGCCCCTCCCAGCTCCAACACCCAGAATCCCATCTCTAGGCACCGCCGGAGGATGACAGCAGACGTCCTGGCTGCCACTCGCGGGGACTCCTTGTGCTCTCTGGACCAGCAGTCCGCTCCAGCATGTCCGATGCCATGCTCCTCCTGATGCTGGGCCAGGTGAGTGCCGTTACGTCTTTCCTCTGGGTGGTTCCCTAGGGCTGCAGAAAGATCACAGCATGATGGACCTGCTGGTCTTTCATGGACCAGCTTGGTAAAACTGCCCGCATTTGCTTGGGGTGTTGCATGTTGTGGCTTTGAACAGTATTTCTTTTCCCCCTTTGTACCTTTGTCTGATTTCGGCACTTGCAAGACTGCTGCTATGCACATTTATGAGACCATACCTTTGCATCGTGAAAAATTCAGCAAGATATACTGTTGCTTCTTTGAGTAATCATGGTCATTGTTAATACTTTTTTGATTTATTACTGTACTGTTACTATAAATACAGTTTGGGATAATTAATGGTCGATAATAAGTCGTCGTCTGGCTTCATGTATTATTAACTGCAAAATAATCAATTTTCACTTGGAAATGTCTTGGGAATATTTTTGTCTGTGTCCTCAACTTGTAATAAAACGGAGCTGCAATGTGAATGAAACATGCAGTTTTATCTGCATATTTTTCTTGAAATGCGTTACAGCTGAAAGTTTTACTGTCATCGACTGTCTTTCCTAGAAATTTTAAAATAATTCATATATGATTGTTTACTTATTATTTATTCATAACCACCATCACCCCAATAATCCAAAAAAAAACATTTATTCAGATGCGTGTAGCTGGCGAGAGAGGGAAGGAAAGCAAGGAGTGCAGAAGCAGAGGACTGCTGTTAGAAGTGTAGGAGAAGCTTGTCGGAAGGACAGCTCAGCCTGTCACTGCAGGCTTACATGCTGAAGGCACAGAGCATGCTCACCTCCCAGCACAAAATAGCTTCCTAAGCTTCACCCACCCCGAGACGTCCTGAGTAGCTGGTTTGGAATTGGGAAGTTCATCTTTGCTTCTGAATGGTAGCTCTGGCAATGCCTGCTCAATACCCATCACCTGCAGCCTAGATCTGGAAGTCCAGATGGAAATCCACTGCTAGGAATAAACAGATGTTTGAAGGAAGCACATCCATAAATAAGTCTTCTTCGTATCGTCTTTTTTGTTGTTTGTGATCGTGTTTTAACACGTTCCTGTTAAATGAAATCAGCTTTAGTATAACATGAATGGACATTGTCCATTATCACATGTATAAAGATATATAATACTATTAGACCCAAAAAACACTGGCCAGCGGCTCTGCGACTATTATTGGTTCTACAAGAAATAATTAATATTGTCTTTTTCCACAAACATAAAGAAATGGACAAAGTTATGGATTAGTTTTGCCCAAGGGGTTTCATGACATTTCCATATGGGTCGAGAAATGTTTGGATGTTTCGAAGCTGGTTTGTTTGTGCTGTTCCTGGTCCGTCCTGATCCTCTGTGCCCAGCACCCCCACCCGCATTTCAGCATTTCCTCCCTCCCCGGGAGCTCAGAGACCCACTGCCTGATTCTTTCCTTGTCCGATTTTGAGGACAGCAGCCGTTGGCGCCGCGAGCCGTCTGGCCGGACGCTGCGCATTGAGTCACCGTGGCAGCAAAGAAATCAGCCCGCCCACATGTGTCTCATCTTAGCAGCATTAGTGAAACGGATTCCCGCGCTCGGTGACACGGACATGGCCCTCGGGCCGACCTTCATCCGGTAGCGCTGTGTGTGCAATGCCGAAGACCATTAATGTCGCGTCCCCTTACTTTTTGTCGTTTTAAAGTTAGATGCGATGTCGCAAACTGGGGGGTGGGGTGGGGGGGTAATGGGGAATCATAAAAAGTGTCCGTGAGACGACGTGTCTTTAAAAAAATAGTTATAGGTATTGATTCTGCAGTTCTGCAGCAATTTGATTAATCATGAGCCTTGCACTGCTACGTGGCGTCTCATCGGGTGATAATAGACCTATTAACTTTGCCGTCCGGGACACTGTGACATTCTGTTGGCCGACTTTTTATCCAGTCAGTGTGACTTTGCTGCCCGTCCACAGCGACACACATCCGGCTTTAAGCACCTGCACCAGATGTGTGAGTGTGTGTTTATTGAAGATCATCTCAAACAATCCAGTCAGTTACAAGCCCTGAACTGCTTACCACAATGCAAAGTTTCCGTGCTGATTACGTAACTATGGCGCACAGAACCCCTGGCACACATATCCGTTTGACATAGTCCTGATGCGCATCGGAGAAAGGTGTGGAGATTGACAATTATGTTCCGAGGTCTTTAATGATGATACAAGTATGCAAAGTTTGGATAACAGAACTAGTTAATAAAAACTAATTTTTGAAGAATACATGAAGAAAGTGTAGATATGTATTTCCCTAGAGCCTTACATTTTATCATTTCTGTTGCTTAGTAAGACCTGCTACACATATTAAATGATTCCTCTTTGCGGTGTAAGTGAATATGGACTTACCTTCCAGACATTTTCCAGCATACAACATTATTTAAAATCCCATTTCCAAAATGAGGACAGATCTCCATTAAATGCCTAATATATCTTTCACATGAAAGAAACACATAACTTGACAGCCTATATAACTAAAAAAAGTCTGCTGTCCCAGGCACAGGGTAGGTTGGGAGATGAGGCTCATGACCTGCCAAAGACTGGCTGACAGTTACTATATCTTCGGAATCGCTCCCACTTGGGAGGAATTCACACCTCTAATGGAGACTCGACAGATGTTAATTAATTCCAGCTACTGTATGAGATCACATTCAGGGTGGATGGCTGACTGAAGATTGTTATCAGCAGGGGCATTTAACTGCTTGTGGTGCTTATGCCATCACATATTATGGTGCAGTCATAAAGGGCCCAAAAGGGCAGTCTCAATTCAGTTGCAGTTCAGTGGTAGGGATTGGAAACTTTAATATTATTTCTTTATTGGATAAGCAGTTAGGGAAATGGATGGAAGGGTGAATGAGAAGTTCAGAACACAGATAAATCAGGCATTATGTCGTAAATGAAGATCTTATGGTTAATGTGATACACCTTGAAAAACATGGACAAGATTTTAACTAGGGACGGCTATTGCCTATCTGAATCTAAGCTACACTTAGCACTGCAGAGAGCTATAATTCTGAGTGGATTTTAATAGAACTCACCCACAGAGAGAAGGAGAAGACTTTTCTGTCAGGCCCTGGGTGGACGCCCTCACAGGTCCCCAGTGAAATATCCTATTAGTGTGGTTTCTTATATTTGGTTTCCTTGACACGACAGCAATTATTCTTAAATTTGCAATAAAGCCCCTGCCACACCATGGCACGCCTCTTTTTTCTTTTTAACTACATTTATTTGTGCCCACCCACTCTGGCCTTCAACGACCTCAAAGCTCGATGTGGCAATTCAGCAGAGCCCTTTCCTGTATCATTCACTGCACCTGCAAAGGTTGTGTCTCACTTTTAAAAATGACAGAAAACAGACATGTTTATAATCGTCTAATTATAAACTAACATGTCATTATATAAACAAACGGCAGCAGACCCCTACTGGGAAAAGGCAGTGTTTCCCAGTCAAATTATGACTAATAATAGGAGGCCTTATCCACTGCAATTTTACCTCAGTTGACAGATCCAGTCCCTGTTGTTTAGTTAAAAACTTGATACTAAATCGTGCACTGTCTGAGTACCCAAAAAAGTTTCAGTGTAATAAATTTACTCATCTGTAGAGTGTATCCACACTTCCTGCTCAGACTCTCTTCTCACCTTCACCCTGTTAACATTTGGCTTTCATTTCATTCACAAATGCATTTTTGATACCAATGTCTGGCTGCTATTAGCCTGAACCAGTGCCTGTCAAGCTAAAAGACAACTGTACATAATGCATGCAATCATTATATACAATCATAGCGTACAAACAAATAGACAAACAATCACATCTCTATAGGAACCTTTGATTACATAAAGAGAGAATTATGAATTAGAACAAATAAACATTGCTTAATTGGGTTAGAGTTTAAAAATTGCCACTTACCCCAATAATTTACATACTATGAAATGCAACTGAATATTCAAAATAAATAGCAACTAAATAAGGCCGTTATTCATCTGCGATTTATTTGGCAAAAAAAAAAAACATACTGAAACAAATCAAAGCAATGCAATGTTAACATTTAATGCAATTTTAAATGTTATCTATAAAAACGTGTTTGTTCTGTCTACAGACTGGTGTGAGAAGGCGATTTTTGACTTGCCCAATGAAAATGGTAGGAAGTACCATCAGCAGGGCTGAGAAAGGAGATCAAGACAAGGAGAGCAAGGAGGAGTCCATTTTGGCCTTGCTGGGCATAATTGGGACCATCCTTAATTTAATAGTCATCATCTTCGTGTACATCTACACGACACTGTGAAGAACAAGAGAACAAGTCCTTTCGTGGACAGGAGGCCAGTATCTGTGGGTCTTCGTTCCCAACTGAGGCTTTGCTGGGCTGTGTGATGGCTTCTCCCCTTCCTGCCAGAAGCTTTCGGTGGTGAGAACTTCAATCAAACTGCAAGGCTTTTAAACCTCAAGTCTGCTCAATTTTGACTTCCGCTGTCTTCCCAGGACACTCTGTAAGGCTCTCACCAACACCCTGAAAACATGCATGCATCACTGCATCCTAAGAAACATGAAGAGCTTTCACCTCCCACCTCTACAGAAATCCAGTTTCCATGCCTAAAACACAGCCATTTAAAAATATGAGTATGATGACTGGTGTGGAAAAAAAACATGAAAAGAACAGAATCCAACATGCCACTCACTTTCTCATGTAGGTACTTTGAAAATATTGTGCAGCATTTATACAAAAACTTTGATATTTTAAAGTTGTCTGTTTAATATGAAAAGTACAGAATACTTTCGTCATGGCTGTGCTTATTGTCATAGTCAACGTGGTCCAATCATTAAGTAATTTTTTTAAAACTATATATTCCTTGATTCCCTGTTTGCTACTCTTTGAATATGTGTGTGTAATTTCTTAAAGCAATTCCAGCATTGACTGTACATTTAAAAAAAAATGTGTTTGGCAGTGACTAATTATTTATAGCTGTTGTTTAATTAATATTGTATTGCCTTAAAACAGATCAAATCTGACATCATTGTATTGTACATAACACCAAAAAATCCATTCAGCAAATGTTTGATAATGCAATAATATAAATAAATATGTATCACAAATGCATACCACATAGTTTTTCATATAGAGGTTAAATATTAATGGTAGTTTGAGACATACTGAAAACCGATTAACCTAATCCATCATTTTGAATTTAATAAATACTTCTAATAATGTTCATAATTTTCTGAAGCACAGTACGGAAGGCATGCTTACTCTTTTCGCGCATGTAAGAATCTAACATGTCTGTTAAAAGTGCCTGTCCATAATAATCCTCTGGTTATTTGTTTCCTTGCTTGTTTTTTTGACAGCTCAATGGATTATACAATATTTCAGATGCAGAGAGCTGTGATAAGAATCCACAAGGATTTTTTGGCACGAATAGAGGGAACTGAGGCCGTGCTTTCATTACATTCGTAATTAGCACAGCAAATGCCTGTGTTCCCAGTAAAGTGTCTCGCGTGCACTGAGCAAACTGTGTCGCCGAGGTGATTTTCAGGCCTCCTGACGACAATTTGAATCGTTTCCACATGCAGTTTATGAAACTTATCTCCCTGGAAATGTGACAGTCTTCCCCCATACTGTCATTCTATCTGAAACACCGCAAGAATGGAGACGTACAAGCAATTCACAGGGGCAAACTAATGTAGACACTGCGATATAAAGCAAGCAAACAAACAAATTAGGAAACGCTGGGTTACAAACTAAATTTAAATAATTACTTTGGAAGACTGTGTGAAGAGTGACTACCAACAGCTGAACTATATTTGAGCTCTGTCATGTTTATTAAATTTGAATTAAAATTTTGCATAATTTATTTCTTATAGCTCTCTACCCAGTACAATCACCCCAGGATACTTAACAAGCTTTTTAACAACATTCAATCAATTAAAATTTGAACATGATTAGAACATTCGGACATCAGTTGCCAAACTATTCTGGGCATGGTACGAAGTCATAAATGGTTTGCATGAACAAAAATTGTGAGTTAAGCAGTGAACATCTGGTCAGGTCCAATGTGAGGCCAGGCAGCCATGCAGAGGGACAAGACACTGGTGTCCAATCAATCAACTTTACATTAAGTGTAGTTCATTGCTCTTCGGAATTTTAAAATCTACGGAGTTTGCTCTCTATCACTGAAAAGAGCCAGACCATGAGTACAATTCCTTAACACCTGTGAGTTTACTTTGCAGTTGAGGGTGATGTTGAGCGTCTGCAGCGATGACTGCGACCGAGCATGTGACCTCTTCCTCTTTACCTCATTAATAATGCATTAGGAAGCAAAATAGTTAAAGCACAAGCTGGTGGAAATTTTCTTCCCAAGAATACAGGAGGGGAAATGTTAATACAAATAAATCAAGCACAATATTTCTCATTATTTGATTGTTTAATTGTATTGACAAAAAAAAGAAAGAAAAAAAAAACATTTTACTCAGAGCTACAGAGGGAGTAGCCTTGGTTAAATCTGTTGCTTGATACAATAACTTTAATATAAAATTCTCCCACACTGTCTTTATAATGTAATGTTCTCTTACACTATCATTTTAATATAAAGTTCTTCCACACTATCTCGACATTTTTAATATAACGTTCTCCTGCACTGACTATCCTTTTAATAAAATGTTCTCCCACACTATCTCTATCTGTTTAGTGTAACGGTTTGCCATGCCATACTAAATACAAATGTCATTTTATACAGTTCTTGTTCTGATTATAACTGTGAGAATAAATATTATATAGTGTGTCATTTTTGGGGGGTGGAACTGAAGTCTGTGTAATAAAGGTGAGGGTTGCAATTTTCTTGCTTGAAATTTATGCTGTTGCTTGCAAAATATGCATTACTTTTCAATAAGGAGTTACTGTACACTAATGTTGTGAAGTTCATCATTTATAATAGGCACTCTTTCTAGTTTTTCCATTTTTTTTATGAATGCCTCATTCTTATCTAAAAATTGGAATTTCTGTTGAAACTACATTAAAAATCCAAAACCATAAAGTTGTGGCTCTGAGTCTATACTTATAAAACAGAGAATACAAATCAAAGAGGATATGTCAACAGAGGAAATCAATCTTTTAAACCTCATTCATTCTCTAACCTGGGCCCTCCATTGTTCCCCATGCAATAAGACAGAAACTCTTTTCAACTGCCATGTATTTTAATGGAAATGTATAACAAAAAATATAAATAAATATAAAAAAATATAATTCCCTGATATAATTTTTATCACATAAATCAGAACACTGTGAATGGAAGATTCATTTATGACAGAATCAAAATATTGCCAGAATGTTTTGGGTAAACAGAGCACGCACAGACGTCAGTTTTTACAAACAGCCACACGTTTTATGAATATGCAGTGGAGCATGTAAGCAAGGCTGCCTGGATGGCATCTCTCGCTTCAGTTCACAATGGCCCGGGAGTCGGCAGGTAGGCCCCGTGCTACCTGTGAACCGAGATCATTGTTCGACTCAATCGTTCTTACCCACTGAGGTAGAAGACATGCTAAATACACCTCAGAGGCGACGCGGAGGAGGAAAAGGTCAGATGTCGAAAATGCTGAATTAATGACACCGTCTTCCAGATTCAGTGAAGAAGAGCATTTTCGACATGCAGCACTCGGGTAACCCTGCAAAACTGTTTATGATTATGTAACTGACTAACGAAGGCCAGGCATTCTGTCTTAGGTTGGGGGCCTCTACATTTGGGGCCAGTGGGGCCTGGCCCCGCTAGAAATCTCATAAAGCAGTACACGACATCATCAATAATTTAGTGTAACAAGTAATATATATGTATTTTCTTTGTAACTAACGAAGTTGCACATTGTTTGTGCGTAGTTTCATCAGCGATTCGGATGCTAACCATACAAAGTTTATTGTGCCCCAACAGGCTTTTTGTACTGGTGACGCCACTGGTACTGGGTGTGGCCTGTGCACCACAGGATAGGCTCCAGGCCTACCATGACCTTTCATGGAATAAGGGAAGGATGGAAAGTGGATGGATTTTGTGATTTAGTTGGTAGTTTAAAAAGGACTAAAATTATCGCATCTGGCTATTTCTGTAACACTGAACTTAAATCCCGGGAAAACACCCTGTCCTGGGACACTCCCTGCGTCATGCTCCGTGCCATCTGAGACGAGCATACTCTGACTTAGTAATGGATAAGTAGTTATGAAAGGTCTCTGAACAGTTTAAATTTTAATCCTGCTACGTCACTTCGTCTCTTCCAAAGGAGACTGAACCCTGACTGATTGGCACAATCCATGCTACATTTTGGTAGTTAAAACAAGTTGCATAGTTATTACCCTGTTGGGAGATGAGCCTTGCCACAGACTAAACCCTGTGTTTACCCCAAACCACAATCTGGATTTATGTCAGCTCGCTGCAATTGAGCATTAGCTAATGAATTCAGCAGCCTTCAGAGATGCCTTAACCAAGCCCACATTATACAACCCCTGACTTTGCTCTTCTAGAAGCTAAGAGTTGCTGTCACATTTCTCCATGGAGTGCAGCAGATCGTGCTGTATTTTAGACCCTTGTGCCATTAAAGTGATCGTAAACATACTCAGCTGTTTCAAAAAAGCTTACCGGAGGTGTACGTTTTTCCTCAAGTCGGCAGGAAGACACAAGTCACGTGCAATTAAACCTGATGCCTAAGCTAATGACAGGCTGGCCGTCTTAATCTTCTTACGTAAGCATGGCGGTGGTGTAGTATTCGTAGAACTGTCTAGCCCATTATTTTCCAGGCTGCACAGTAAACATCATTGGATTAGCTGACAGTTCAGGTCTGAACAGTCTGGAAAAGTTTAACAAAATATTACATGACTCCATAGTCAATTATGCAACATAAGAAATTCAGGGGGAAAAAAAAAGCATTTCAGAAAATCGTTGGCAATTAAATTGACGTAGGGTGGTCTCACACCCGTATGTTTTGTATCATGTGTAATTACAATTAAAGCCCTTTGAAACTCTTAAGCTATTAAGTACTTCATATGAAAATCCATGGCCACTGGGGATCGTTGTTATTTCATAATGTGGGCATGCATTATTTCTCACAACAGCAATCATGTAACCTCCAAACATTAAGAAATAATAATACTTGCTTTTAAACTGCCAATTAAAAATACATCATTTCACCACTTATTTAAATACAAAACTGGAATGGGAGAATGTGGACACAGAATTCTGGGAAACGGGGACAAAATCAGAGCCGCCTCCTCATGGGAACCAGAGGCAAAGTCACACCTGAATCCGGAGTGAGAGTAGCTGGGGCCTCATTCCTAGGCCATAACCAGCACATGTGTATAAATGGGTTTTCTGGGAGCTGGGGGTGATTTGCTTTGACAGAATGTTCTGCTGCTGTGCCCTAAATGCAGAAGAGTTTCCTGTCAGGCACTAGAGAGAGTATGAACGCTGTCCAGTATTAAACAATACTGAAACTATCTATGCTAGACCACTTTAAGTCATACTGTGACTTTTTAAACACAGAACTTTACTGGAAAGTGTACTTTCCCAAGCATACTTTAAAAAGCAACTGGAAAAAATGCTGAAAATTGGGAGTATTTATACTTATCTTTATCTAAGATTTACCTTTCCAAATTTCAGACTGAATTTATAAATATTTTATAGCTAGTATCAGATTCATAAATATTTGAATCTAGTATCAGACAATAAGGTTATTAATAAACACCAGCTTAATTTTACCTAAAGAATAATAGGCAGTATTGTAGCTTCAGAAGACCACACATCTGCTTGTATCTCAGCTCTAATTGTAGTTTGGCGCATATTTAAAACAAATAAATGAAACCCGGGAACGTATGACGTCATGTATCAAGGAAGTGATTAAATTATGAAATCATAATGGGAAAAAAGCACCTTCAAACACTGCACATATACCCTTCAGGAGCTTCTGTCCTCCTTTGTTTACTTCTGCATTAATATTGAACAAAGGCTATGAAATAAATATCACATTTATGAAAGATTTAGGTGTAGGGGCTCCTGCCATTTAAGCAGAATCCACATTCTCCCTTACTCATGCGCCCAGGGTTTGGTGGTGAGTGCGCATGCCCAAGCTGGGACTCCATTGGCGCGGGCTTTTCGGTGTTTCGCGAGCTGAAATAGACGCCTGTGGCCTGTACTACGAAGCGGGGTTACTGGCTTATCGGGGTAACTTGTCGGATTTAAGGTACCACAGTTTAAATGGAGTTCATATTTGTTCGCTTTCATTTTGCCCAGACTACCTTAAATCCGACAAATTACCCCGATAACCCAGTAACCCCGCTTCGCAGTACAGGCCACTCCTTTTGGCGCTGGACTTGTGGTGGCTGCCTCTTTCCTCTTTTTCCTCCGCACCGCGGCTCCACAAGTTAATTTCTTTAAATAAAGCATTTACCCGTCTGTTACTTTCTATAACTTCAATGATAAGCTATACAACGAAGTCACTAACTAAAACGTATTTACGCTTACTCTGTATCCGTCCCAGCCATGGGACGGATACAGTAAATCCCTTACCGGTTCCGTGTTTGCACGTCGTCCTCGGCTTAACCCGAGGTTCCCCTGGATATGTGTGCTTTCTCCCCCATTCCGGGGAAATGCAGCTCATGCAAATGAGCAACTCAAATCCGGTCGACTCTGTGAATATATCTTCATCTGTGTGCATGGGCAACCTAACTTAGACCCCATGGTTAGGTTCTAGTTCTCTAATTAGATAAGCAGTTGCTGGAAACGGATGAGCGATTATATGGGTTATTAAGACACTTACTTTGTCAAATTTCTGATTTATCAGTCACCTTTAAACTATTTTAATTAAAACCACTGACGTCAATACCACAGCCTCTCCACAGCTGGAAACGGGACTATTTGCTTGGATTGTAGTACCCCCTAGTGGTGTGTGTAAAAACCTCACGATTCATTACGTCACAACAGCTCTGTAACTACAACTTAAAAATTCACCTCAAATATTCCACTTGCCAATTAATCACATATTTATTATATATCCCTATCAACTTATATATACACATAGTTTTTAAATTAAAACACATCTTTTAATTATAATCTAAAAATGATCTAAAATGTATTTATGTAAGAAAACGAATTAAAATTTATAATCTTATTTATGTTCCACATCACTTGCAAATTGAGTTTCTGGTTCATTGGCACATAAATGGTTTGAAGTAGGGATTCCCCCCTCCCCCCCAAAAAAACAAAAATAATGAATACATAAATAAATAGAATATATATATAGATACATTTTTGTATACCAATATAATAGCATATTTTCCATTTAATTTTCTATTTAATGACTTTGTTTACCAGTCACAATTAGAGCAGTGGTCCTTTTAAGGGTTTGTTAAATACCACGCTGACTCCATGATTAGGGAGAATGCAACTAGTGCTTAGCAGAATCCCAGCTCTATAAAGTACCACCTTGCAATCCAAGCCATTAAAGAAAAATACTAGACAGCCTGTCAGGAACCTTTGCAGCCAGCAGGCCATGCACAGTGCATATTGTTTGCTCCGTGCCATTTGATATACAGCTGTTCTTATCCTGAGAATTCTGTTACATTGTCATACTGACCTTAAGTTCAGCTATTTGCAATTCGTAATTAGAGTAATCAAATATTCAGCTTTTGCCATCTTATATCAGGTTACCTTTAGGTAAGCAACTAAAAACAAGAAAGTAAAATGAGAACCCAGTGGGCTAAACCAATTATTTAGGTTAGTCAAGGAGTGAGGAACGGACATTTTAAAAAGAATACGCCTTATGCACCATGATATAAAACTGTCATTATAAATTCAGGCATTTTGGTTAATCAAATATATCACACAGAAAGGACAAATAGCTATTTATTTATTTATGTTATCACTTCTCCAGCATGGTGTCCTGCATTCAGCTATATGCATTGTCACTGACCTCAGAGTGTTAACACAAGCAAGTTAGCAAGGATATTAAATTAGGTCATTTAATTCAGTAGTGGCACATATTAGGCATATTACTGGGCCCCACATTTTTATGGGTTTCTGTTTAAGTAGGTGACCAAAGGCAGAACAATGTGTAGCTCAGCTACCGTGGGCATAGTACCCACGCCTATAGCCCAGAATATTTTCTTAGGTGGCAATCTTATGAACAGGATATAGGTCATACTTCACAATCAGTGGTCTATTCCTGGGTGGTCATTTGAATATGGTACATACTGTAAGCTTCAAGCACGTGTGGACGTGCGTGGGGAGGGGGGGTCGCCTGCATTTTTCACCTATATGAATGAAAGTCTTTACCAAGGAGGTGTGCATGTCACTGGTAAGTTTGGAGGACTGGAGAAAGCAATCTAATGCCTAAATTTTGGAGCTTCATGATGTTGATTTTAAATATTTGCCCCCTGATGAATGTTTTTGGATTTTGTATTCTTGCTTAAAAAATGTCTTCTTCAACAAAAATGACAAGTAGGGAGATTTATAATGACAATATATATCATGCAACATTCTATCATAGAACATTAAACAATTCTTTTTATTGGTATTCTGTAGAATTACCTTCTGACCACAGACTTGTTGTTACTACTCTGAAGATTCAGCTTAGGTCCAGTAGGCTACCACCTACTAGGAGAATGAGGCTGGACCTGTCCAGACTCCAAGATCAGGCTGCTTCTAATGAGTTTGCATGCAGTATGTGTGAGGTACTTGCAGACGTGGGTGCAACTGCTGATTATAATGTGATGTAAGGTACCTTCTGTAACAAGACCCTAAAGGTCGCTGAGGGTTGTGTTGGTGTTGCTGATGTTCCCTGAAGGAGGTGTTTAATCTCTCTGGGCACCCTGTATATTATTGAGAGGAGCTGCAGTGCATGGCTTGATGACAACTCTGGTCTGTACCGGGAATTGAGAATGATGGCTGTGAGGGCCCGGAGGGCTGATCAGGCGGCGTTAGTTAGAAGAATCTGTGAGCAAATGACACACCATCTATGGTCTAGCGACCCACATCCTGCTTACAGAGGAATGAAAGCATTAGACACATCCAAATCTGTTCCTTGGAGAAAAGCAGTGAGGGCGGGTGATGAAATGGTCCTTACGGATGACACTGCAGTTATTATCCACTGGGCCAGCTACTTCGAGCAGCTGTTTAAAGCGGATTCTCAGGCTAGGATGTTGGACATCTCTGGGTCCGCAGTTCTTGAGGCTGATCCTCCGATTAGCTGCGAATCACCTAGTCTCACTGAGATTGCACGGGTGGTCGACCAGCTGAGGTAGGGAAGGCCGCAGAGATTTGTGGTATCTGGGGTGAACTTCTCCAGGTTGATGGTAAGGCTGCCCTCCTGGCATTGCAAGCAATGTTTGATTCCATTTTTCAGATGAGCATCATCCCAATTGACTGGAAAATGGGCCTTGTTGTCCCTATCAGTAAAGAAAAGGGTGATCGCCTGAATTATGGCAACTACAGGGGGATAACACTGGTCTCAGTGCCAGTTAAGGTCCCTGCTATGGTCATCCTCAACAGGAGGCGTGATCACTTGCTTCACAGTCAGCGACTGGAGCAATCTGTTTTTATGCCTAAGAAGTCAATCGACCACATCCTGGCACTGAGGGTTCCCATCAAACTCGAATATGGCAGAGTTTTTGTTTTTTTTGTTTCATAAAGCTTTCATCTCAGTTGATCGAGCTGCCCTGTGGGACATCCTGAGACTTTTTGGAATCCTCCTGAAGTTGCTGGATGTCATGGCCGACCTGTACAGTACACTGGTACTGTGAGTGCTGTGCAGGGTGGAGGCAGAACCTCAACCTTCTTTCCAGTTGATTCTAGGGTTCATCAGGGGTGTGTTCTTGCTCCCACTCTGTTCGGTGCTTGCCTGGACTAGGTGTTGGGCAGGGTCGTGGGGTCCAGCGTGTGTGGGGCATCTGTTGGTGATGAACGATCCACTGATCTTAACTTTGCCGATGATGCTGTGATCTTCGCAGAGTCAATGGAGGCTCTGATTGGGGCTCACGAGAGACTGAGCGTAGGCTCTGAATGTCTGAGCTTGCGAGTGTCCTCGATAAACGCTCCCTGTCTTGGTATATGGTTGCGAGACATGGACACTATCCAGTGACCTGAGATGCAGACTAGACTCCTTTTTTACTGTGTCTTCGGAGAGTCCTTGAGTACCGCTGGTTTGACTTTGTGTCGAATGAGTGATTGCTCAGGGAGACCCGAATGAGGCACATTACCTGCATTGTGAGGGAGCATCAGTTACAGCACTATGGCCATGTGGCGCGATTCCCTGAGAGTGATACAGCTCACAGGATCCTTATTGCTGCAAACCTGAGCAGCTGGACCAGGCCAAGGGGACACCCACATACTGTAACACCTGGCTGTGGTAGATGGATGGCCATTCCTGGATGATGGGACTGCACCGCTGGGGCTTGCCAACTGGGATCCCAGGGTATTTTGTCGTATGGTGGGTGCAGCAACGTGCTGTACCAGTACATGCGCCCCAACCTGACCCGACCTGTAAAATTGTATGAATGGATATATTATCAGCTGTAGGATCACACATGCACATATGACAAGTCTGAGATTCCAGGTTGCCTGAGACAAGGCCTAGCCTGGTACGAGAAGGACTCGTTTGCCTAGGCACCAAAGGGGGGTTAGTGATTCCACACGTACACACACCTCCACACAGATAACAAGGGAGGC
>JAODKC010000043.1:12033227-12051118 GCA_026777985.1 Mormyrops attenuatus
ATAATTAATTAAATTGAATTAATTTCAAACATATTGGTGGAGATATTAAAAATTACCTGAGCTAAATATTCCTACACAGCCTACCTATGATCTTTTACCATGGCAACATGGCTTCAGTGATTATGTAACTTAGAACATCATTTTCCACCAGACTTGATCTGTCAAAGGATATGAAATGTCATGCCTGACTGGACTCTACAAGAAGACGCCGCCCTTCACTGAGGAGTACCTCGAGTTAACTGATGAGGTAATATATTGGCTTCGGCAGTCTGAGGTCCAAGAGGACCCCGCAGCATGAGCCCTTGCTACCCAGGCAAGGGACATCCTGGAGAAGTTCTACCTGCCCAAAGACTCGAGAAAGGTACGAGAAAGCTTATGCCAGCTGAGAAGCGGAGTCTCTAAGACGACGATCAGGCAGGTGTCCCTGGACTGTGGCTTGCCCCGTTTCCATCTGGAACTGCCTGAACCGGATCCGGCAAAGCGAAGGGCGTGCAGGAATCCCCTCCAGGTCCCGTCGCAATTCCCGTCTTCTCCCTGGCGGCGAGTTGAAGGAGTCCCCTCTTGATTCTGGACCTGTGGGTGTTCGCCTCACCAGGATTCCCCTCCGCTTCACCTGCGCCCGAGGTTCGTCTCCCCGTCACTTCGCCAGCGCCCCCTGTGTCGTCCCCTCAGACCCTGGCTGGGAAGTTCTTTACCCTTCGGGGTTTGTTTGTATTGCCGAATATTGGAGGACCCGACAGTGTGGGATTCTCCCGAGGCTGCCCCACTCCTGACGCAGCTTCAAGGGGAGTTTACCTCCTTTGCCTTCCTCCTTGATCTATATTATCAGTGAACTTGCAGTGGGCCAAAATCTGCGATACATCCTGGATGGGATGACAGTAATGCTCACAAATCATTGGCTGTCTGCTGGAGCTCCTTCAAAAGCTGAAAAAGGAAAAGTAACAAATGAATCCAATGCAAGGAGAGACAATCGTCCTTGGATGAGAGTGGCAGCTCAGCACCTGAAAGCAGCACTACTCAGCTCATCCTCATGCAAACCTCAGTGCATCAGAGCCTTTGTGCAAAAAATCAATGGCAACAGATTTCACCCTTCAAAAACAAAATGCTGGTAAGTTTAAAAAAAATTTTGGGAGACGTGGTGGTACTCCATATTTTTAAAACAGCAAAGTGCAATTTAGGGTAACTAATTTTTGTAGCAAAACGGAATAATTTATGTGGACATGTAGAACAAAAAAGGAAATAGGAGTGGCAGTTGAGCATGGTCTAATGGTATTAGACATGCATAAAGTGGATATGCTACTCAGCACTGTAGCCTTTTTCAGTACTTGCATTTGAAATGTTTTGGGACAAACTGTTATTATTATATAACAGTTCCTATTGAAGTATGGTACCATAAAAATATTCCCTCAAATCTTTCTGCATGAATAAATATTCCTCCTGTAGTTGTCAGTAGAACTTTTATCTGACACGTGAAATGGCACATGAATGAACCAATATCGCAGCTCTGATCTCAGCCCCATCTATGGGTTGTTTCACTTATGCTTCTTTTGGATCCGCTTGCATGGGGGGTGGAGTTCCTCATTTGTTGTATAGGACATACCTGATGGCCGTTGTCATAACCATTTTTATCATACAGTTCTATGGAGGAATGTTGGCCTCTTCCCTATGAAGGATTGCTTTATCCCAATAACATGTTGTGCTTATCGAAGTGGACAGCTCATTTCAGGCCGTGTCCCCAACCTCTCAGTGGGGTTTAGGTCTGGATTCTGACTAGGTTTGTCCAAACCATTCATTTATTTCCACTCCAATAATTCCCTGTTAGACTTGCTGTGGTGTATTGGGTCTTAATGCATGGTCCAGCTGTGCTGCAGCACACAGACTAATGACCTATCCATTATTGTCTATTGCCTGAGAGCAAAATGTGTGACTCTTTTGATGTAAAGGACAACATACTCAAGCCATGCTTCACCACTGTTGAGCTTCTAATTGCAAAATGCAGTTTCCTATCAGACTTATCTTGCACAAAACAATTCAAAACAGAATGTGAATCACATGGGTGGTCTTTAGCAAGCTTTCATGTGTTTTCCATCTGCTTTTTGAAAAAATGACTCTTTTAGCAGGATGGCTTCTCCTAGGGATATTTGCAACTGCAGCAGAAAACTCTCCAGTTGAAAAAAAAATCAGATAGTTCTAACTGTAGTTCTGTTGGCCTTGAGCGATTGCTCACTGGCTCCTCACACTGACTTGTATTGACGACCTCTTGCTCTGAGCATGGTATGCCTATGTAGGCGGTGTGTTGATAGTTTCTCTCTGAGTGTCAAAGCCACATTCATATTGCGG
Source organism: Mormyrops attenuatus (assembly GCA_026777985.1). Lineage (NCBI taxonomy): Eukaryota > Metazoa > Chordata > Actinopteri > Osteoglossiformes > Mormyridae > Mormyrops > Mormyrops attenuatus. Next base: position 12,035,568 of record JAODKC010000043.1, read on the forward strand.
AGAGCAACACCAGGCTTGATTAAATATTCAAACAGCGGATCCTAAATATCACATGAGGTTACTGGGAGGAGGGGGTCAATGTTACATTGTTGATTTCCTTTGACCCTAGTTAAAATTTTTTGAACTCTCATGACAACCACAAAAGGGATCTAACAAAATCCAATTCTTCCAAACACTACCGGTAAACTGGTTCACATAATTCCATAATTCATTATATGTTTAACAGAACTTTATATTCCCTAATTTCTTGAATGTTGTCTAATATATTTCATTTCAAATAACTAAAAAACAACACTCAATGTGTTTGACAAAGTATATTTTACTCTGAATGCACCCTTATGTAACAGTCATCAAAGGATATATAGAGTTAAAACTCGCTGCACATTGAAATATTTTATTAATATAAAGAGCGAACTTATGAAACACATGTATCATTTTACAATATCTTCTATACACAGTGCATTCAATTACTGAAAAATTCAATATGTAGAAACAAAATATATAAGATTTATTTTGTTCTCTTAAAGTCTGAACTGTGGGTACATACAACATACAGCTTGACATCATTTTCTCAGCACCTGGATCATCAATAGTTTTACCACCAGTAATACTGGAGTAAAGATGTAATGTTTTTCCCCCAAATCTGGCAGCTATTACCATCAAACCTTATAGTGACCCCTTATAGTTCTACTTGGATTTCTCATCATTCTCAACATCTAAAAGGGCGGAACGGATCCCCATTTTCTTCAGCTCTTCTACCAGGTCTCCATTCTGGTGCATCTGAAGGAGAATATCACAACCGCCGACAAACTCTCCATTGAAGAACACTTGTGGGATCGTCGGCCAATTGGAAAAAGTCTTGACTCCTGCCGGATAAAGTGACAGTGGTGAATTTCAGAGAGCAGTAGTCACTATCATTTACCGAGTCATTCTGGATGCATCCCCAGCTGAGCTTCAGCACCTGTGGACAAAGCTTAACACGTCTCAACACATCCTTTGTTGAATATAGGTCTACCAAACATTACATCATACATTTAACGCTAGCTAGCATCATAGGCTAATAAGAATGTCTACTTAAAAATACTGGTTAACTTGAGAACCTGACAAACAAATTATCAGCCCAAAGTGGCAGCCCAGAAAATAATATTAATATAATATAATATTTTACTTTCTCTTACCAAAAAAATTACATTTTGGATGAAAAATTAACTATGAAATCTTAAGAATTTCTACAGGTAAAACAACATGTGTTGACCTTTGGGTAGTGAAAGGCTCACTCCACCATCATGGTCATGGTTTATTTAAAGGTTTAAGTTTCCAATTTTGTAAATATTGCACCGAGGAAATTACCACATACGATACTTATCTCTGCTCCGTTTCAGAGTATTTTCACAAATAGTACAGGGGACATAACTGCCGGTGTTCTGACGAGTTGAGCTACCTATCGAGACGTGCTATCGAGCCTTTCTGCGCATGTGCAGTTCCACCGTCTTGGAATTAGGGTTAAGTTTTAGGGGTTTTTAGGGGGTTATGGTAAGGGTTAGGTTTAGGGGTATCGACTAGCACTACGGTAGCCTAACTCGACAGGACACCGGACCAAGTTGACAGCCGTAGTGAACGCCCTTCGCTACATGCTGGTCTTCACCGATAAAGGTAAAACCGCTGAAGAGATAAACTAATCCATCAATGCCACGTTTGCATTGGACCGCTTTTTAAAAGTTATCAGTAGTTGCTATCAAAATCTTATTGTCGTAAAAATATTAGGCGATATACATGCTTTTTGTTAACTGCGTAATTAACACACAAATGTGACCCCAAGAATTCCCCACACGGTTGCCAGGGACGCATGCAGCCCTATGTATAGGGGTCTGCATTAGGGACTGCAGCTAGTAAGCACAATATACAATATGGGAAATGCTGGAACTCATGGCGAATAAAGACAAAGGACAGTGGCGAACATTATGGAAAACAAAGAGAGAAAGTACACGACACGACATGACATCATTGCCCTCCGGCTAGTTTTTCTGTTCTGACCTTGCCTGAGATCCTGGTCTTCGAGCACGTTATACGAAGCGTACTTTTCCACCCCGTGCATCCGCAAAATCTGGACTACGGCGTTGCTGAAGCCGCACATGGGCTGAGCTGGAGTCCCTTTCATAAAAACGACAACTTTGTCCTTCTTCACCATTTCAGCAAGATCATTCCGCCCAGCTGAGGCACAGAAGAGTCGGGCCGAGACTACCGACACATGGCCATCAAAATTCTTCGGTCGACAGGTGGCTGCGCCCACATGCACAGCCCGAAGCACTGATCTAAACAGCCCGCTCATTGTTGTCTTTAAAATACAACAGTCCGCCTCTCAAAATTACACCAAGTTTTATAAACCGATAGAAGTCTAGACTGGATACGAAGACATTCGCGCAGAACTACAACCAGGGAGAAACACAAGCTGCGATTGGCTGAAGAAAGCCTCATGTGATTGGCTCACGTCGACGTCTATCTTAAATTATACAAAATATGCAGCAAATATTTCCTATTAACCTGGTCCAAACTTAGCAAATGTATTATTTTTAGTTTTATTATTTGTACTATATAATTTGATAGTATTCTCCTCTAAAGACTTTGCAAGTGTATCTGATACGTAATTTGCTCAAACTACTTCCTGTTATTGTCTGACAAACTTCCGTTTCCGTCACTTCCGTTTTCTTAAAGCTATATAACAAAATGAATTAGTTCGATGTTTTGTGGCGGGATAAAAACTTTTACAGGTAGTTTGGAATGTCGCTTTATTCACCCTGGCAAGAAAGGTTTGTTATACGAATGTGAAATACCACTTTAGTGTTCTTAACGTAGCTTGCTAGTCATTGTATTGTTAGTGAACGTTGTATATAATGTTACTTGAGTTTTGCAGTCCTGTGAACTGGCTCCCTACATCCATAGCGTTGGGGGCGAAAATGGACTGCAGACATTAGGCGAAGGAAGCGAAGGCGTGGCCGCCGGAGGGCGCGCGGCTCCACGTGCGATGTTCCTTCTACATTCCCCCTCGTGTCCTGCTTCCGCGGCGGTGACGGCTGAGTCTGTTTCGTCCCCTATCTGAAAGCAGGCAGAGCATATCTAAGCAGCTAGATATTGCTTGTTTGGACGAGTCCCCTAACAAGCACTTAAAGCTGCTACAGTTGTTAACTGTATTATACCACAGCTTACCTTTAGGACCGATGCTTAGACGTATTGGTTTTAGTAAATTGGTCGTAAATCTAGTACTTACCGTTTGTTTCTTTCCACAGGTACGGAAAACGCCAATGGTTACGTTGTGAAAGATCTTTTTTTCTGCTTTGTTCAATACGTATTTTGACAACATTCCACGATACGAACTAGAGGGGTTCTGGTTATTTACTGATATTACATCTTTATGAAAATTGCGGATGTATTACTAGTTGACTGGGGGAAAGCATTTAAAAATCACGAAGCCTGGTACTGCGGTGAAGAATATCCTCACCCAATATACTTGCTTATTTTAACTAATTTATACCTAAATTTCTTTATGGTAAAGGGATTTCACGGGTTTAATAAAGCTATGCTGCTTTATTAAACGGAAGTTTGACTCGTGTTGTTATGTTTGAAATGTATTCCGAGGACGGCTACGGTCAAAATTTTGCCTGTTGTGAAATAAAACATTTTGGTCAAATGAGTACGTCGTACTGCTTTTATTTTGTCAATATCTACAGAAGCACGTTCGTTGTCATTTTCAGCAATGAAACGCTCTCCATACGGAGTGACGTAAGCGTGCGTATGGGCGGAGGCCGGAATGAATGGCAGGTCCTGCCCTGGCGATCCGTGTCTCTGGGTGTGTCTGTTACTGTCTGTGAGCGTGTCAAACGACTTCGCCAGCAAAGTTTCATTAATATACGCCTAGGCCTCCGGTGAGTTGTTGCGTGATCATTGTATGAAGCGGAAGGTTGCAAATTTTGTAATGTTTCTTTAGCGGTAAGCTTATTTAATTATCTTAAACAGTCAGTCGCGTTGTACTGATGCATCTTTAAACTATGTACACGTATATTCATCATTCTTATATTTGCCATGCGGCCGCCTGTGTTGCCATTGCTGGTTTGTGGTATTTGGGAAGCTTTCTCGTTAGTCGGCTTCTGAGTTAATGCTTGCAGTCCTAAAAATGTAAAAGATCAGCACCCTCATGGTGAATATTCACACGCAGTGTGCGTTGAATGTGGCTGTACTCGTGGTGCAGTTAGATGCTGTCTTCAGACCAAACCTCTTCGTTTCCCCGGCTTGTTTACATCTCAACTTTGAAAATCCCGTCGTTTGACAGGCAACCTGGTTGAACCGTCTTCCTTTAAATCGCTCTAAAGTATCTAATTATTGCCTGTGAATTGAAATGATTTCGAAAACGTAGGCGTATTTGAAATTGGATTCGCTACCGAAATGTTTGTTTCCCTGGCGATTCATTTTATATTATGGATGAGTCGCCGGAAACCCAAATATAGTATTTGGTCCAGATAGTTACCGCTGACTCCCTAACGTGTAGAAGGTAAGAGGATTTTCTCCTGATGATCATGGTCTTACGTGTTTCTCAAATAAAATCGATAATACAGCATAGAATACATTGTCGTTATGTACATAATCATTGCTCCTTTTCCCTTTTTTGAAATGCGACTGTAGAGGAAAACCACTATGACTCATACAGGAAAATGACTAAGAAATCCCTACTTCGCCGTCCGGAGCGACTCGTAATTTTAGCTACTCTGAAAATTCTTGTTGTATAGGGTTTAAAAAGATTAACAGGGGAAGTGGGTTAAAATGTTGTTAATCTTAGGTTGCATTGGGCTATTCAGCGCAAACTGAATTAAACTTAATTATACCTCAGTTGCAAGCAATGCAATAAGAGATACGTAGCATATATAAAGTGTGAGTATCGAATTACTTACAAGACGAGGGGAAAATGTTTGTTCTGAAAAGCAACATTTAGAAATACGTATCGCTTATTCATACGCTAAACTGCTCTCCAATGTGGCTTGATATAGTCATGCAAAGTTTAAAAACAGTGCAGGTGGACACGATTTGATCTCTCTTTTAGTCAGGGGCGATTATACGATTTTTTAAGGTGGAGGACATAAGAGGGATTTATACAGAGGGGCCAAATGTATTTTTAGTGAATGATGTGTTTTGACTCGATGAGTGACGTAAAAGGAGTCTGGAGGCCAATCAGCCTTCAGCTAGGGCCAGTGCCCCTCTGGCCCCACCCCTTTACAGCCCCTGCTTTTAGTACATTTAGATTAATTTAAATGCATGCACGTAATATTACTGCAAACAATGTTTTCAGTACCAGTGCTATGAAAGTTACTGATACGAATACTTGACATCTTAGGTACATGTTTTATGAGGAAGTTTGTATATGTATTATTTGTAAACCTGGTGTTTTCTGTGTCTGCAAGGCTGTCAAAATAACAACAGATTGGCCTTATTGTGGCCTTTATCTGTTTTCCTCTCAACACTATTACCTGCTCCAGGGGGCTCACACTAGCCTAAAAGTTGCAGTCATTTAGTGACAGAGTTTGTGAGTAAGCATATTTCTACTGTTCCTAACTGTATTTTGAGTTTAGTAATAATGTGTAAATCGATATACGTATGTATGAAGCCTTTCCCATCATGCTCTGGGGCAGTACCTTGCCGTCTTGTGTATATGTAAATGCACAGACTCAGTCACAGAAGTCTGAGTCGATGGCTGATTCGGTGTTTCTCCTCAGCTTTCCTGCTCCCAGCAGCACCTACGTTACCATGACTCAGCAGGAGCAGGCTGAGTTTGGGCACAGCCTGGAGGCTGCCCAGTCTTGGATGCAAGCAGCCCACGAGAGGCTGAGGGTCAATGATAACACTCAGGGCCCCAGGGAAGCCCTGGAGGCCCGGCTCCGAGAGACAGAGGTACTCCACTGCATGCATTTTAATACACTTTTGCATGGAGATGTGGAGAGCAGCTCTGCTCCCCGCCTCTCCGCTCCCTGCCGGCCACATGCACAGCTTTCTGTATTCATTATCCATTAACAGGGCCAAGTGATATCCATGTGGCACCCTAGGCGAGCCCCGGCCCCCGACCATCATAGGCAATGCTGAGATAAATTTCAAATGATGGCAGTAAAGGAAAAAAAGACTGATCATTTTATTTATTTATATAAATATATATATATATATAAAATAATATAATGTGTATATATATATATTAGGGCTGTGCGTTGATTAAAAAAATTTCACTAATCACAGAGTTTTCTGTATTTAACCGTGATTAATTGCACAAAATTCTTAACATTTACAAATGTAAACTTACAGAATAACAATTGAATAATGTTTATAATTTTCTGTAACATAAACCCAGGAGCATCATATTTTAGATTTTACATTTTAATTAACTAACCTGTGAAAAAACTAAAATTTTTTACTTACACTTGTTGCAAACAAGTATCAAGCTGAGTTATAACTAGATAAACAGACTTCACTGAGAAGAGATGCCATTGTATTACCCATCAAAACACACAATTAAATTCGTTTTCATAAACATAGCAGTTGTAACTTAAAAGTACTCATCTCTCATCAGATCAGCTATTGTAATTCTGAACAGTCACCATTTTACTTTTACGTTCTGTAGTTTTGCGCACAGTTAATGCAAATGACAATAGATTCCACTGTTCATCAATAAAGTGTACGGTGATACCAAGGTAGTTGTCATTACTTACAGATGTCCAATAATCCCCAGTTAGGGCAACGTACTGAGCTCTCTCTAACATGCAAATTTTAGGTGCCCTATCGTTCTCATATAGAGTGACTATTCTAGACATAATAGTTCTTCTGGGTGGCATATTATAAGATGAATCTCCTGACGCAACTCGAATTACTTCTTTCAGTCCCTCGTCTTATACTGTGTTAACGGGGCGAGAGTTTCTAGCTGTCTGTTTAGCTAAAGCCTTTGTTACTTTATCCTTAGTTTCTTTCGCCAAAGGTCTGCTTCGAGTAGCACACTCAAACAAAGTGGACTGATGAAGACTGATGTCCTGATGTTTCGGAAACTTTGGCCGTGGATGAATTACTACGAAGATAACTAAATTCAGCTTTGCAAATTCAACATATTACATTCGTTTCTTCTTAAGTGCCGGCTGGTAACGTTTTAAAGTAGACCTTCCCACCTAAAAGTTTCCTTGCCCAGCAAATCAAATGCTGAACAGCAAAATTGGACAAGTTAGCAAATTCTTGGTACGTCACAGGAAATAACAAAAGGATAATGCGTCAGTCACATCAATTTTTTTTTAACGCGTCATATAAAATAAAATAAATAAGTAAAATATTGGAGAAACTGGGGTTCTGCAGCTAAAGGGCCTTGTGCTGTGCCCCATCGCAGGACATCCGTGAGTCCGAGCATGAAGGCCGGATAAAGGTTGACAGGGTCTTGGCTGTGGCTGACGTCCTGCTGGAGCGTGGGGATGAGGAGGTCAAGCGGGAGACGCACGCCAAGCTGAAGGAGCTCAAAGCATTCTGGGACGAGACGACCACCTACATCACCCACTGCCACTGGTGAGCTGCTATAACATCCACAACAAATCTGTCTTTTTAAATAATTATTCACAAAACATTGGTTACTTAGATCAGTGAGTGTGGCACAGTGGGTTAGGACACTATGCATATGATCGAAAGGGCACTGGTTCAAAACCCTGGGTTGGCGAAGTGATTTCACCATTGGGCCCTTAACCTGATTTTGCTTTCTGAAATATGTGTGTCTTTGGATAAAAGCATTTGCTAAAAAACACTTTTTAAAATAGTTAACTGTGTTTTGAAGATGGATTGTGCCTAAGTTTCGGTTTCCACACTTTGTAGTTGTTATATTTGTGCATTTACATATACATGAGTTTTAATCAGAGATGATTCTAGGGACTTTGGGGGCTCTAGGCAAAAAAACTCCATGGGGTTCTCCAACTTGCCCTCCCCGACATGGAAAAATGTATTACCTTTATTTTACTGTTAAGTGTAAATTAAAGATCGACAAAGAGAATTTAATTAACACGTGACCTTTATTTTCACTTTTGTGAAAAACAGAATACAGAAATAAAGCAGACTTGTCATTGCAAAGCTCCATGTAATCTGCCGCCCTCAGGGCCCCCCCCCAGCTTGGGGCCCCAGGCCAGTGGCTGCCCTGTCACTGCACCTCTGGTTTTAACTTCTCCCTTCGTTGTCCCTGGCAGCCGGATTGAGTGGGTGTGGCTGCACTGGAGCGAGTACCTCAAGGTGCATGAGGAGTTCGCGGTCTGGCTGGGTAAGATGCGCTGCACGTTGGAGCCACAGCTGGAGCTGCAGCTGGACATGCGAGAGAAGCTGTGGCAGCTGGACCACCACCAGGTGCTGCTGAGCGACGTGCATGGCCAGGCAGCACTGCTGGAGAGGCTCCTGGAGGAGGCCCTGGCCTTGTACAGCCGCACCGAGGACCCCAGCGTGGGCCCAGAGGCGCTGCAGGCGCTGCAGGATGCCTACAACCAGATCCAGGATAAGGCTGAGGTAAGGATGCTGGGATCTGCCACAGGTCATCTGTCTGTTAGGGTCGGCAAGGGGTGAAAAGAGGCCCCACTCAGAGAAACGGTGACGCTGACCATACACAGAATGTCCCTCTATCTCAGGGGTGGGCAGTCATATCCGCAAGGGGCCAGTGTGTATGCAGGTTTTTAGGTTGGCTGTTCAAACCCAGTTGTGAGGACTCTTCAGCCAATCAGTGCTCTAATTAGTAACCTAATTAAGGAATTGCAGCAAAAACCCGCAAACACAGTGGTCCTTTCTAGATGAGACTGCCCACCCCTGCTCTGTCTGCTGATGGTCCTTCGGTTTAGAAAGCTTGCGTCACTCAGTCAGTAAAACCCCAGGAAGCAGGAGAGCATGAGCCTTCTGACTAAATATGAAATTTCTGTCTTGGTAATGAATGGGAAATGACTGCACAAGCCAGCACCTTTCAGGACGGCTGTTTCTCTTTGACAGCGGCTGGGTCTTTGGTCCACGATTACCTCAATTCAAAAGCAAATTATTCAATTCAATTCAGTTCAGTTCAGTTTTATATAGCCCCTTTCACAACGGAGTTGCCCCAAGGCGATTCATATGGGTGTGTTGTGATACATTACAACATCATCAAGAGAGAATAATACAAAAACCAGGAAAAGGAAAGACAAAGAAAATACATGGTAATATAGAGACACTGTAAATTAAGCAGGTGAAATTAAAACTTTTGGACTATTATGGTCACTGATGTTTCCTTCCCAAGATGACTGATTCCTGTATTGTAGTTTTATGCCATCGAATCATCTTGCAACCTCTTCTCCTGCACAGGGTTTTGGGTAGGACACTCTTGATAGGATCCCAGTCCATCGCAGGACACACATGCTCTTGTACACTGCAGATCACAGGTTTGCTTAACTGCTTCACTTGGACTGCGTGAAGAACCCAGAATGACATGAAGAGAACATGCATCCCAGTCCTTGACATGTGAAGCAAACATGCTACCCACTGAGTAATGGCACCATTATTTGTTACTGCTATAATAATAATAATAATAATTGATGCCCGTTGGGAAATTCTCTTTGCCGCCCTCAGTATGCTCTCTGTGGGTGAGAACAAGCTGGCAGTGAAGGGCAGCCACCCACAGCAGCACCCGGGGAGCTGAGGGTTTAGGGCCTTGCTCAAAGACCCACAGACGTGCCGAGGCTGGGCTCGATACAGCAACCTTCTGATCACAAGCAGAGAGGCTTATCCCCCATTTTTATTGTGTTTATACCTATGTTTATGTACACAGGGGCCTTGGTAGTTCATACAATGTTTTCATTGAAAATAAGTTTGGACTTTTCCCAAATTAGGTCCCATTATAAATATTGTTCCTTGTTTTTATACACAGTCTAGTGCTATTTTGGGTTTTTACTAAAGGGAAAATATTTCAGCTGATTTTAGTTTCACGATGCATGATTGTCCTGCCTTCCTTCCTCGCGGTAATCGCTTTAGAGGGTGAGGAATCCCGGCAGCTAGCCAGGCCTTATAATCAGAGACTGGCATCCTGTTCTTCCTTATTTGTGGATTTATATGATTTTCAGTTTGCTGGTATGTCTTCCTTACATTTGTCCTATTTTGCTAATGTGTGCATGTAGAGACGCGCAGAATATGTGCACAATGTGTAGGGGGCAAGCTAAGCGGGGGACACGTCGCATTTCAGTATTTAAAAAAAAACAAACAGGGTCAGCGTTTGTCAGTTGGGAGCTCACAATACCGTGATTGTGACTGTTTTCAGATACTGAACTAGATAATGTGATGATTTGGGAACTCCTGAAGCATGTCCAATTTAATTTGAATAAAAGGGTTGTGTGTTCCGTTTTATTGTGTTTATACCTATTGTGTGTCACCATAATGCTCTGTCAGTGAGAGTGAAGAGCACATGAACAAGGTGGTCGAGAGCCAATGTCCCACAGGAGCTTGGCTTTGCTGTGCGTTCAGAGAATACTCTTGTCTCCTTCTCCTGCTATTAGGAAAGGGTGGCGCTCTTACAGAAGATTGTAAAAGACCACCAGACCTACGAAGGCCACGGTCAGAAGTTCTTGGCTTGGTTGGCCAAGACAGCGGAGGTGAATGGCTGCAATGAAGCTGAGGACCCTGAGAAGAAGCTGCAGGTCATGCAGGTACACACCACAGTCACTAGAAGAGAACCAGTCCAGTTACCCTCAGGTACTCCGATAGGCCAGGCTCACTACAGTCACTCGAAGAGAACCAGTCCAGTTACCTGCAGGTACACCGACAGGCCAGCCTCACCATGGTCACTGCAAGAGAACCAGTCCAATTACCTGCATGTACTCCGACAGGCCAGCCTCACCACGGTCGCAGCAAGGGAACCAATTATCACCACACCTTACAAAGCCTTTTATGAATCATGTGTCATGTATGTAGGTGACCAGGAAAATTCAGTTGAGTAGTTTCTAAAGAATATGTTGAGTATTTGCAACTTACGCAAGAAACACAAACACTGCTTCTTCTGAAGAAGACCTGCTTGTGTGCTGGTTTCATCCTACCTGAGCATATAGATTTCTCTTTCATGGAATGTTCCCCAAAGGAAATGATTCAGTCTGTCGATTTAAGAAGGATGTTCTTTGGTAAACGGACTGGAAAATAACACTGTCTGCCGCAGGACCAGGAGACAGAAAAACCTAGAGCTGTAGAACCAGGTTCTGGTTCTTGAGGCCTGCATGGTGAACAGGATTTCAGTTATTCTCTCCTCACTTATGAATTGTTTGGAAAGTAAGATCACTTGGTATTTCAGATGTCAGTCCACTGCTGAAATGTATTCAAAAGCCTGGCGTCATCTCTGGACCTACAGAACCAGGCCTGGCTACGCACTGACCTTGCATATGTGAACTGGTGATTTTTGTGTCCTACAGGACCTGTGGAAGAGCGTTTTATGTGAGGAGGAGACCCTGCGGGACATAGAGACCCTGGCAGAGGCCGTGAAGGCCCAGACATCCCCGGCCGGCGCCGAGGCCATCACTCAGGAGGTGGAGCGTCTGCAAGAGGCCTGGGAGAAGCTGATGCAATGCCTCCTGCTGGAGCAGGAGAGATTGCAGGCCTCGCAGCGCTCGATCGCAGACCATGAGGCTCGCGTTGAGCAGCTCCGGGCCGATGTGGCACAGCTCCGTAGGGTGCTGCAGGCCCAGGGCCGGGAGCTGGAGGGCTCCGGAGGGGAGAGGACAGAGGAGCAGATGGTGGCAGCATGGAGAAAGTACACGGTACGTCTCGGCTGAAGGTTGTCGTGATCCTGTTTAACTCCATGTCCTCATTGCTGAAATACATGACTCCTTTGCCTCCAATTTTTTCCCTCCTGCTAATGGAGCCATAAATTACCTGACCTGGTAGCAAGTGCCTTAAAGGAATTTTTATGAGTAGGATTCTGGGACAAAGGGTGTTACACGTGCATGCGATGACACGCCTAATGAAGATGTTCGAGGTATATAGGATCTGGTGACTCCCCACCAAAGGTTTTGTGTTCGGTACGATCATGGGTAATGGAGACCCTGAACTACACCCTTTTCCTCTGGCATCCGCTGCAGAATTTAAATGTTAGTTAAAAAAAAATCCATTTGCTGAGCTTGAACTTAATACACCTGGCAAACACAAGTGTACTAGGTGAAAATAAATTAATACCTGTTTTTCAGCTTAGTCCCAAACTGGCATAATTACTTTCAAATGCAAAATGGCTTTTCTTCTCCATTATTATTGGGTTTATCTTTTACAAAATTGTGCAAATGTGTTAAAAACATGATGAAATCACGCAGAGCATCTTAATTTTTCAGTTCAGTTCAATTATATTTGTCTGGCACATTTTCACAATGATACATTGTCTCAGATCGTAGTGGAAGAGTCAACCCAGATGGGCCCTACAGCCCACTAGTAATACTTCTGTGTGCAGCTGTAGTATCCGTAGGCATCCCTCGTGGGAAGTTCCCTCAGAGTGCTCATTGCTGGGTGATCTCTGTTCCCAGAAGGTGCACAGTGCCCTGGCGATGGAGGAACCTGCCGTGGAGAGGATGAAGGCCAGACTCAGGGAGCTCTTCCACTTCTCACAGGGCAGCACGGGACCCCTTTCCGACGATGTAGTGGCCATGATCAAGGAGTACCAGGGGTGAGCACATGCAGGAGACACAACCTTTCAGTGTGTGTCCTGGAACTGTAGGCTTTACCTAAACCAGCATAGTCTGAGGGTCTCCAGACCGATGCAGTGTCTTGTTTCTGTTGAATCTAATTCAGAGCTTTGAGTAGAAGGCCTGTTGAATTTTGTGTTTAAATTCAGCACATAGGACAGACCCTAGAGACTCCATTGGAGATCCCTGATCTAAGTAGTCTTTCCCCATATTCTAAAATGGTCCAAATTTAAGTGTCCTCATCTCCTGGCATCTGCACTGCAGGGTTAAAAGTCGCGCATTCCAGTTGTCGACGGAGGCGGAGACGGATCTCCAGAAAGTTCTGCAAGACCCGCTTCGAGGTTACAAACAGTGGACCATCCTGGCAAGCGAAGTGTTGCGGTCATCAGAAGAGATGTCAGAGTTTTCACACCTCGCACTTCTGGTTCAGAAAATGGAGGTAATTAGTCCCCGTGAAGCCATGTGATCAGCTGTCAAACCGGTAGCGTGATTTGGCCCGCCCTCGCCCCAGGGACAAGATCTGTCATTGGTCAGTACCGCATGCCTGGAGAGCTTGTCACTCAATACATAACAGCTATGGAGAGTCATGTACGTCAAGCCATATGTGTAATAGCTGATCAATGCGTATAACGTTTGATCAGCCCTGAGCACCGTGTCCCAGTATCTATGACTACTGGAGCTCCAGTTATAGCAGAGCTGGTAAAACGTTGACACACAGCCTTTGTTGCTTCTTGGCGCCGCAGTCTGCTGACCGCCCCCACATTGACTCTGACTGCACCCTGTTCCCGGTTTAGAAGCTGCTCAAGCACAGCCTTCAGCTACAGGAGCGTTTGAGCCTGCTGCAGGTGAAGGGCGACCTGCTGAGCAGCGTGTTTGGCCCAGACAAGGCCGAGGACATTCTGACAGAGCTCAGCGGCGCAATGAAGGAGAGAGAACAGATGCACAGCCAGCTGGCTCAGAAGAAGCGCCACCTGCAGGTGCCAAATGCCACACCTTGCCAAGTTTTTAGACCTCATACTGCCCTCTAGTGCAAATATGAAGTTCGGGGGGGGGAAGAAAAACATATAACACAAATAATTGTTTTTCCATGTTATGTTTGCCATGATACTTATGATCAGAATATATTTTCAGTTTAGATTTTTTTATTGTTAGAAATGAACGTTTGTGCCAAAACATCTCTGTTGCTGTGACTGAGCTTTCTAAGAGCAGCTGACTACACTGATTTCGCAGTGGTTTAAACTGTTGCCTTTTCTTACTTCTGACAAAATGCACTTAATTACTACATACAGGATTTGTTGCAGAAATCAAATGGCTTCGGGGAGGCGTATAACACTATCTCTAAACAACTGGACCAAATAAAAGAGAGATTAAATGCAGCAGATGGATTGCAGCCTGATATATTGGCCAAGAAAAGCCAGTTTGACCAATTCGTGGTAAGAAAATTTGAATATATCATCGTCAGTCTCCAGTGTGTGCTGATTGGCTGTCAGAGGACTTACAGTCCAAATGGAATTCTGGAAAGTTCTAATTAGCTATTTTTAGTAAAATTTAATTAAAATGAAATGAATTAAGACTTCCTGAGCACTTTTTTCTCCTGTACTCAACACAGTTGCTCAGTTGGAAGTCTCTATTTTGCAAGTTTCATGACGGTCAGACCCCCATGGATATGAAATGGCCTTGTGCTGATAAGAAATCTTTTATCCACCAGATAATGAAGAAGGACTTGGAGGACTGTGAAGCACATGTCACAGCTCTGGAGACCCTGGTGTCCAGCCTTACAAACCGCCACATGTTCGACCAACGGCATGCAGAATGGAGGGAGCTATACAAAACTGTGAGAGTGAGTGTGCATACCGGCCAGTAAGGTTATTTTTCATTTACGAGTGGTTTTTCAGTATATGGCTGTGGAAAGGTCTTGTATTTTGACTACATGGATATGACAGTGCATTTATGTCAAGTGTAAAAACCTCTTAATTATTACTCTAAAGCAGTTGAGTGATGTATGCTTAATGTCCTGTCTCATATCTGTTAATTATCTTTCTGGTGTCATATAATCATGGTTTTGTGTCTGCTAAGGCTTTATTATGATAGACTTACTGTTGGAAGCACTGACATTTCAGTCGTGTTGAAGGCTGTCATTCTTTAGTGCAGTATCAAAAAACCCGATTAATGCGGGAAGCCCCCTGTATAACCAAAACCTGCTCCCCCTTGCCTCCCCCTTTAGATGAAGATGAACGAGAGCGAGCGGAGCATCGCAGAGCACGAGAACTTCCATGAGGGCCTGCTGACGGTGGAGAAGTGGTTGATGATCATGAGGCAAAAGCTGGAGTCGTTCTGCAGCGCGGACGGCGAGTGGAGCGTGCAGAACCGTCGCACCGAGGCCGAGGTCTCCTCTCCTCCTTCCCCTCTTCTCACAAGGGTGTCCTGGCCTGAGGCTGGGCCCTCATTTTTAATATAGTGCCATTATTTGACATCAACTAAGGAGGGTGTTGGATGTGATGGACTGAATGGGATGAATTGTTTTTGCTCCTGTTGTTTCTGTTGATAAGCTCTGAACAGTTATGTTCATCACCTCTAGAGGGCGCTAGGGGAGTTTCCTGAGAAAGAACTTCAGCTGCACAAGACCGAAGCCCAGGGTCAGATGGTGCTGTCCAGAACGTCAGAGGAGGGGAGGGTGCACATTGTAAGGGACCTGCACCGGTTGCGGGAGTCATGGCTGTCACTCCACACCCTCAGCCTCAACGTCTTCAGGTAGCACTGACTGTTATTGATTGTGTCAGCAGCAGGAGAAAGGAGCATTGTGTTAGCTATGGAGCCGGCAGCAGTACCTCTCCTCCTTGGGGC
>JAODKC010000043.1:12051218-12076344 GCA_026777985.1 Mormyrops attenuatus
GGGATTCTCCCGGTGATCACATGGATTTTCTGCTCATGTCAGCTGGTGACTCTGAACATGTATGTACATTAGGGTGACCACCAATCCATGTCAGGAGGGACACTATGAGCCGGCACAGGGTTTGAAAACTACAATCTCAAACACAAAAGACCTGAATGTCACTTTAGCACTGAGTTCTTGCTATGTGCTGATTGGTCAGTCTCCTGCATGTGTCACTAATGTTAATGTGAAACAGCTGGATGAGTCTTTCAGTCAAGGAAAGAAACTAGTAGAAGCACAAGAAGAATTAAACTAATTAGCAGAGCTCAGGAGCCTTTCAGTTTTAAAGTAGTTTGTAAAACCCGAAGTAGCTCATAGTGTCCTGACATGGATTAGGTGTTCACCCTAATGTACATGTATGGATGGAACACTCGTACTTGGAGCGGAAGATACGATGATAAATCGTAGGATTGTGTTCATTGAGTTAGATTTTCTCATTGCCTTTTGGGAGCTGCATGCTTTTAGAAAGCAAAATAAAAGCCTGGATTTCAGTCTGAGAGCAAATACCCCCTCTAATGCTTGTGTATTAAAAATTAATTTAAACATAAAAGGAAAACTAAATGGTTTATTTTATTTCACCTTCAAGAAATGGTTTACTGTAAGAAGGGTGCATGTTTCATTGCTCAAAGCAGTGTTGTGTGTAGGAAATGGGTTTTATATTTTATGTATTTGACGAGTACATGCTATGATTTTTCTCACTTTGTCCTGCAGGTTGCTTAATGGGGAAGAAGCAGCTGGTGTTAGTAAGGTCGCTCCGATGGGAGAGATGGTGGACAAGACTGGATCAGACAGGGACTCCTTCTTGACAGAAAATGAACACACCATCAAGGGGAATAAATCAGAGCCAGTGTCTGGGTGCAGCATCAGGAGAGAGGGATTTGATGCAGGGTTGGACGCTCTGAGTAGAGCGGAAGGAACTTCCAGAGCAGCTGGTCCCAGTACTAGAGGTGGATTTGAAGTGGGTATTGACTCAATTAGAAACCCTTTGGGTAATTCAGATGTGCGTCTTCAGAGTAGTGTGCCGAAAGGGGGAAGGTCAGGGATCAAGTGTGAAGAACCTGATGAAATAGATCTCAGGATGGATCATGGATCTAGTGGAAAAGGATTTCATCTGGTAGATGATATGGTTGAGAAAACACCCAAAACGATTATGGTACCTGGAGCAGGTGGGAAATCTGGTGGTAACATTGGTTTTGTTGGAGTTGAAAGGAGTTCTGGCTCTAGCGTCAAGGCTGGGAAATGTGTGGTAGATACTAGTTTTTGGGTTGAGGTATCAAGTGACTCGGATGCAAGCAAGAAGCATCCAAAAGGAGACGGTCAGCGAAGAGCTGAAGACTCAAAGAGGCGAGGAGCCTCGGACTATGAAAGCTGGAGGGAAACTGGGCTCGACGTGGTGGACTCCCCCAGTGGAAGTGGTCAAGATGCTCATGGAAAATACGCAGCAGGAAGTCATGCGTGGAATAAATGGCAGAACAAAGGGGGGGATGATATAATCCCCAAGCTGAGGTCTGGTGGAGAAATTGATGCAGAAGACGAGTTGTCTGGCGAGAGAAGACGAACCGCTAAGGATGGATCAGTTCATCGCCGACTGGTAATACGCTTGGCTAAGAGACAGTGATTCTGAAAAATGTCCTCTAAAGTCTGTTTGTTCCTTATGCCTTTGCTAATGCTTTCCAGATACCTGACCCTGAATTCCAGGGTGATACTAAACTTCTAAGGGAGTTTGAGGTATGGCTGAAGGCCGAGAATGACAAACTGTCCAATATTCTGGGACAGAAAGGGCAGATAAATGTTGCTGAGCGGAAGGAGAGGGAACAGACACTAAAGGTAAGTGGGGGAAAGTCCATACTGATGACACAATGTCACTTAAGTTGTGATTATGCTTGTGACCGATGGTGCTTTTACTCGCACACTTTGCAGGACCTGCGCTCTCGTGTGGGATGGGGCCAGAGCCAGCTCCAGAAGCTCCTCGCGTTGTGGGGCGTGGGGGCAGTGATGGCTCAAGCGGAAGACCTGGAGGAGCTGAGGTACCGCTGGATGCTTTACAAGTCCAAGCTGAAGGATGCAGGAGACCTAAATGCCCCCCTTCAGTCCACGGTATGGTCCTGGTGGATGAGCGAGTCTGACTGATGGTGTATGGCAGTGTTTCCCAACCCATTCCTCGTGGTACCCTGGACTGTCCATGTTTTTACTCCCTCCCAGCTCCCAGCCAATCAGGAACACTGAAAACCTGGTACAGGTGCACTGGGGGCTGAGAGGAAGCAAAAACACGGACTGTCTGGGGTTCCCCGAGGACTGGGTTGGGAAACACTGGTGTAGGGACGCTACTGTCCATAGAACATTTTGATGCATCTATATTCTTTTAAAACGAGTGCTTAATGTACAGCAGTGTTTCCCAACCTGGTCCTCAGGGACCCACAGATGGTCCAAGTTTTTGCTCCATCCCAGCTCCCTGCCAGACATTTTGCTTGGGAGCTGGGAGGGAGCAAAAACGTGGACTGTGTGGGTCCTCGAGGACCAGATTGGGATACACTAGTGTACAGAAACTAAATTAATTGAGGTATATGTAATATTTATTACTTTCTATTCGCGTTGGTTTTTTGCAAGTATAATTTTAAATCTGTGGCATGGACACTAGATGTCATTCTAAGCTCTTGAAATGGGACAAACATTCAACGTATTCAAAACATGTGTATTTAAAAACAACGTTACTTTTTTTGTAGGATGCAAGAGTCCTACGGGAGGAGAGTGTAATAATGAGAAAGGTAAGTGACTGAGTGTGTAAGTTTCCGGAAACAGCTGCGTACGGCCCCCTGCATAGTTTGACATTGCTCTATAAAAGCACAGATTCTCTGTCTTTTTAGATTACGTTCTAATTCAGAATCAAGCCTATGGACTTTAAATGTGTCATTTTAGCTGAATATAAAATCGAAACGGCACACTGCATGTCAGGCTCCCTCGTCCGTCCGGAGGGGCATCGTGTGTTAGCGTGTTGTCAGCGTGCCCAGCTGCTCTTCCGTGTCTCCCCAGAAGCGCTCCAAGTTCCTGTCACGCGTGTGCTGGGCGGCGCTGCCCCTCCAGCTGCTGCTGCTGGGCCTGCTCCTGCTCGCCTTCCTGCTCCCGCTGACAGATGAGGGCGCCAGCTGCTCCCTGGCCAACAACTTCGCCCGCTCTTTCAGCATCATGCTGCGCTACCACGGGCCGCCGCCCACCTGAGAGCCGCACCCAAAGAAACCATCGCATTTACACAAATTACAAAGTACAAATGCATGTTTTAGGCTCCTTCGCTTAGCACTCGGAGAATCCCCTTCAGTAATTTTTCTTTTTTAAACTTGAACATCAGTACAAAGTGAAGGATCATGTAAAATTATTTTTCTTAGCTGCCGTATTCCAGGGTCTTTCTGTCAGTTGTTGTTATTATTATTATTATTATTATGACATATTTAATGGTATCTACACCGAATCAAGACTGACTGTGGGGTTCATTCATCAAGACATTTAGTCTCTGTTTATTGAAACTGGTACTTTTTTTTCTCAAAAAAAGTAATTCCAGTGCACTGCTATTGCTATGCTTTATTATATGCAGTGTGCTGCATATGAAGGTGTAACCCTCAGTATAGCTGTATACATCCAGTCCAGTGTATAAAAGATTATCTTTTTCCCCCTTAGTGTCCATAAAGGTACTGCAGAATTTGGAAAGGTTAAGAAATTAGCTATGATCCAAAAACAGTTAATCTGTAATATGCAATATTAAACATGCGGTCTGTTTTTATTGGGAAAAGTAAACCCTTATGTGTCTGGTGCATGAAGTGGACATGGATGTTGCAGATACCTCTTACCAGTGTAATGACTTAGCACATTTAAATGCAATATACTTTGCATAGAGACAATATACTGTGTGGTAAGGACGTATAAAAGATGAATGCAGCTTGAATGTGTAAATATAATGCAACTGACGTACATTGGTACTGTGTTAAAACTATTTAAAACACCCTTGCCTCTACCTGCATATGCATTTTGGACAATACTGTGTATTAGATGCTACCAAAAAAGGTTTGGCTTAGGCTTAGAGAGATTTGGCCTGTTTGTGGGACATTTTCATTCATGGTCAAGCACGAGAGCGTCATAGTGGCCTTTTGATCTTCTTGCTGTTACCACTTGCTTAAATGTTATTTCCGCTCTGGCTGGAAAAATTCAAAGGTAGCAATCTACAAATTCGACTTCACACTGCGTCTGGCGATTACGTAAAGAATGGCCGTTTTTTAGGGCATTGTCATTGTAAGTGGTCTCCTGGAGGTCTGCTCATTGCCACTAGGCCGTGATCGATGTAGACCACACACGTCCGCCGAGGTCTTAAGTCTGTGTCTGTCTGATTAATGTCCTTATAAATCTATTGTCATCCGGAAGATGCACACCAAATAAAGATTCGGCTTGGTCATTATCAGAGCTAGTATGTGAGAATAATGGCAAACTCATTACAACAAGGTAGGGCATAGTTATCATTCCATGTGACTAATGTAGCTTTTGTCTGTAGCCAAAACCACTGCAATGCTTTCAACCTGTTGGAATATTACCCATCTCAGACTGTAACAGACCCACATTGACTAATAGTTCTGCTTAGGTTTATATGCATATGTTTTGAGAATGGTTGAATTGAAGTTATCTTATTATAGAATTGTGGATGCATTGTATTTTATCATGGCTTTAAAAAAATACAGAGGTGACCCTCTCATACTGCATGATATGCAATAGAATTTGCATGTAGAGGTTTATTTTCCTGAATTCAAACACCTGAGCCCTGGGTATAATATTTTGTACAGAAATGTCATAAAGCTTATTGAGATGCAGAATATATTAATAAGGAAACTGCTACTATGTTCAGACTGGTTCAAAGATGCAAAGCTTTTGTAATATGTTGCGACCTATTTTACTGATGGAAAAATCCTCATATTTTTGAAAATATATTAGCAGGACCTGTATTTAGCCAGTATTTTTCTACAGTACTCATAAACAATAAATATGCAATTATATGTGAATGATCTTCGCCCTGTTTGTAATTTGTTTTTTTTTCCCAAGCCATAAATATAGGTTAACTAGTAGTACAATAAACTTCCATTGAAAAATACAAAATAAAATGAACTGGGTAAAAAACAGCTGAAGTAAACAAAAAAAAAATCTTGAAATATCCTTGTATGCAGGGCTGCAACAGTAAGAAATGACATACTGGTACTGCTTTGACACCTGAGTCACTGATTCTACCTGCTTTATCAGTGATGTAACTGCCTCGATCAGGGACACACCCTGCTTGCTATGGCAAATCTAGTCATGCGACCCATGAAGGGCCTAGGATTGAGTCACACTTGTTTACCTGAGTGTGTTTGGACATGTTCACTGTCTTATCACTGTTATCACACAAGTTGATAACCTCTATTTACGATAATCTGCATCAGCCAAGACGCGGCCCAATGGCCGTACGAATGTTCTGATCTCATTTTCGTTACTTTTGTAAAATGTTCACCAAAGCCTTCCGTCGAGCAACAAAACCTCAGGAAACGCAGGGGAAGATGTATGTTCCCATATAGATTGTTTTATCAAGCTGAACTTTTATTTAAAAATAAAGTCTTGGTGTACTTGAAAATTTAAAACTAATTTTGTTCAAAAGTCTAGACATCAGTACTAAAGACTACATTGGCATTTGCAGGACCCGTGGTTTGTGTAAATGCCAGTGTAATCTTCAGTACTTATACAAATGTTGCTGTCCTCTTAAATGTAGAAAGGCTAAATTTGTCAGCCTGGCAGTGAATATTTGTGAAGTGTCACTTTTCTTCCAAAACAGTTTAAGAGGTCTTGGCAGATGTCAATGAGGCGCCAAAACAGCATGAACTTTGAGGGATGTCTGGGTGGATGAACATAACATTATTGTCCATGTGTCCATTTTCCAACCATCTATCCAGAACACAGTCACACGGTGGCTGTATATTTTTTGCAGTCATACTAAATTCATTAAAGTCTGTTTAATGTTTGGCTACACGGATTCGATGTATTTTAATCCTTCATACTGATTTGAAAGTGATTTTCTGTCGAAGCAAAACCAAAATGCACTAATTTGTTTTTCCTGCTCACCCCCCAATCAATTCCCCAAATGTAGAAAGCCATAGTTTATTCCATCCCAGAAATGAGGTCAGAGCAGCAGAAGCCGCATGCTGTCACCGGGGCGCTACAGGGTGACAGATGTGACGCGGCGAAGTTGTAAGTGTCGATTATAGACACATCTAGGGCCGCCTTTATTTGGGATCGCCTGGCTTAGTGCTTGCGGATTCACTTGCGTTCATTTTTCATTTTAAATCCATTCCCCAAACACTTAATAACTAGCAAAACATTAAAAGGTAATATAATTACTAAAATCGTGAGACACAGAAGAATGCAACACATGGCATACATTTAAAGACGTGTGAAAAAATATATATATATATAAACAAACATGTCAGAGAAATGACAATTAAGATAAAAAAAAAAAACAGTAAAATATCATGAGAGCAATAGGCTGGCCGCCCCCTAAGGTTATCCATTTAATCACTGCGGAAAAGTGCTGCAGTGAATCCGAGCTGTATGATGTGATATCTTAGCACACCCAGCCAAAAGTGGCTTTCATTGAGTGGTGCACAGCCCCAGTGTCCTTAACTTAAAAAGCAACCGAACCAAATCTTAACCAGTTGTTGAGTTTTAAGAGAGTATACTGTAAAGATCATTCAAATTGCTCTGTGGGAATAATGAGATGCTAAAAGGTTTCAAATCCTGAGGTCCGAAATCGCACCATCCATACTGGATCCATTTGCGTCTGAAACTATATAAACGCCGCAAAGAAATGTGGGCAGTGAGAAATTTGGCCTGCGCTTCGTCACTGTGTCCTCCTCTGTTTTGCGCTTCTTTTCCGTGACAGCAGAAACTTTGCCAAGTTTCATTTCTCAGGGGCGCCTTGCCTCACCGTCTCTCCTCAGGAGTATCGATGGCGTGATATAAGGCAAAAACATGGAGCTGTAGGTTTGCAGGAAGCAATGCAATGTTTTGGCCCCTTTAAGAACTCACATGGCCGCATGTTTTTTTTTTTTAGTTAAGCCTGGTGTGCCTGGAGGAGCCCAGCGAAGCATCAGCAGTAAGCCTGTGACTCACTGAATATGTGGCCAACAGTGATTCAACATCATCTTTCCTAACGTGTATACCTGTTGCAGTGAGGTGATTTGTGTCTGTAGTTGTATGCAGGGGTGCTATTAGAGGAAAATATGCAGACATATACCCAAGTGCTACAAAAATGAATGAAGGAATGCATCCATCCATCCATCCATCCATCCATCCTCCAATCACTCATGCAGATAAGCTCGGTCGCCATAAAAAATAAAATCGTAGTTTTATTTTGACTACTGCAGTAAAAAAGATCAATTTAAATGGCATCCAAAATCTACAAAAGATCATGACATTAACATTAATGTGGTTGTGTGATGCTGAAAAAATATTTTTTATTTTTGCATCATACATATACATGTGTTAATCTGCAATCTCATTTAATTACGACAGCTTTCCATTAATCAGAATTAACTTTGCTCTAAAGCTTGACGTAGCTAGACGAACAGCAGCTGAAACACCGGAGTACTGAAATACATAACACAAGATACGGGTGTCTAGTAATGAAATTAATTTTTAAAGAGAACAGGTGGGCAACAGCTAGGAAGGCAAGCATGCAACGACGAGCGTCCGTCGTGGTCCTGATAAAATGTTTCCGAAATTACCATGGAGTGCGATATTGGCGATATTGGCTACTCCGTGAGGGAATCGTTTCAGTCATTTTAAGGCAATATTAATGTAATGGAAATCAGAATACGCCCGCATTTGGGGACGGATGTGGGCGACGCCGAAAGCTGGGAAGGCATAACGCGCACACACATGGAAAAAACCATCCCTTGAATTTTCTCCGCCATCCATCTGCTCAGTCTACAGCAGACGCAGTCCGCTGCACCCTGGTAACAGTGGCGATTTCTAGCATTAACACACAATCTCCTGAAGATTGCATCCAGGTGCATTTTCCCTCTGTTCTTTTTACTCCTCATTTTAATATTATCTTCCTCTCCCTCCTCCTGTGTTACACGTCACGGGAGGAACTAAGTTGCTGATCGTAGCGCACAGCAAGAAGCCAGCCTCCTGCAGAAGCCGCTCCGATCCGCTGTGCGCGTCCGCACAGCACCGTCCCCCCCCCCTCCACCGCCCCCCGCCTTCGTGCTTCTTCCACCGGGAAATACCTCCCAAGAGTTGCCCGTCTTTCTGTCTGCCACAGAGGGGACCCTTTCGCGCATTCATCACGTAAAGCCAGCCGCTCAACTTTCACGCAGGGTCCAGATGGCGGGACACGAGTGGGACGATTGGTTCGAGCGAGAGGAACTTATCGGACAAATCAGCGACATACGTGTGCAGAACCTCCAAGGTAGGCGGACTGGAGCATGCCCTGTCCTATTGTACGCGATCGCCTGCTTCTCACCCGCCTGCACACCGAGAAGCGGAGAAGAAACGTGCTATTACAAATTGGCCTTAGTATTATTTCACACTAGGACGTTCCGGCAATGCACCTTATTCATATGTCTTTGCCGACTTTATTTTGATTCTTTCCAGCCTGCGATCCATCTCCAGTCCGATTCATTGATAATATTTCTCCGTTGTTTACTTCACGTACGCGCGTTTGCTTGTGTAGTAAAAGTGCGGCTGCGTTTGACAACATGGACCTTAATGTAACCGAGAGTCGCATTCAGGTGAACCGCTGCTCCGGTGAGGGACGACAATTTCCCAGCCGGGATATTTCCAGATTAAACTTTCCCTTTCACTTCCATACCAGCAATAGCTGGGGATCTGTTTTTATCGCGTTGGCCCCCATCCCTTCATGCATCCGCCCGCCCCCTTGCAGTTCGCAGGCTCTGCGCGGAGTCAGTACTACGGAGCCGGGTTAAGACCGGCTCACGCATGGCCATTTTCCAGCTGTTTGATGTCTGGATCGGGCCGCTGGGAAGATGTGTTCACCGAGTATACACGATAACGAAATTAAAAGTTTCCAGGCTAAGAGGTGCCACTTGTGGATGAAATGGGTAATACCACGCACACGGTCTAATGGCTTATTTTGAGCCTGTGTATTAAGTATTTGATGAGATGGTTGTTGGTTCGTTTGATGTTCTTTTTTCGATTAGGGATGCTTTCCTGTTTGGTGTAATTAGCTTCAGAGCAATTAAGTCGCTTTATTATGTTGTGTGTATTTATTCGGTAATGAGTCCTACAGTCTGCAGGAAGGAGAGTCCAGCAGTTGTAGTATAATGTATTGTTTATGAGTTGGGATATTTTAAATTTGATTTGAGATCCTGATTTCAGGTGAGTGCCTGTGTTTCACTAAATCTTATATAAAGGTCTAAAAGCATGTTCTGCTTGGATCCTGTGGTGTTGCTGACTTGGTACCTATAAGGCTGGGGGTGTAACACTCCTACTGCGGACGCACTTGATGGCTGTGTGCATCCTTTAATAGTCTAGCACCTGTCTAAGGTGTCCGCTGCTTCCAAGGGTAGTATTTAAGCATCTATTTAAATTGGATTTTTATTTTAAAAGATGTAACACTCAGAAACATTTTTCTCATAGCTGACAAAAAAAAACCCTTGCAGTAAGTGGCTAATCATTGACTGTGAAGTTCAGCTGCTATTTGAATAGCTTTATATGAAAAGTGGACTTCAACCCTGAGTCTCTCTCACGCCCTTCCAAAAGACCTTTGGATTTCAGTAGGAACCCCTGCTTTGGGGGACGCTACAGTTTGGCCCTTAAATCGCATATGGAAATTGAAGATTAGCAACATGTCTCTTCAGAATGCAAGCTGGCAGCATCTGTCCTGTGAAGGGCAGTGTGTGCCCGCATGACGGTTCTGGCACAGAATGTGATGCGTCATTCACGTCTTCCCGGTACAACATTACATACGCAAACCCAGGTTATGCTAAGAAAATGCTCTCTACATCTTTAGGAAAAATATTTATTAGAAGTAGGCAGTTCCTTGGGCTAATTGATGACATGTCAGGCCGTGTTTGACTGTTGCCTGTTCCTTCGTCACAACTACTATTATTTCAAATAGCAAGAAAACGGGGTTTTCTTGCCCGGCTACGCGGCCTGGCCTTTTGAAGAATTCCGACTGCTTCCTCAAATGCGGGATACTCTTGAGCTGTGCATAAACTTTGCCTTATATTACTAACCTTATAAAATCACCAGCTACTTATTTTCAGTTTTGGCTTATGTGTAATTGTCTGTCCTCGATGCTAATAGATTTCCTTAACTTCCCTCCTCCCGAATGATCTCACATATAAGACTGTTAGTTGTGACACAGTTACTAATTAGTCTGCAGTGTGGTTGAGGGCGTAGACTTATGACCTGAAGCTCTCGCTGTCTGCACTGCGGCCTTCACTTAAATGCACAGCTGTTAAGCAGCGTTCCACTGCTTTGGGAACAGAGCTGTTTACCAGGCAGCCAAGCGAAATCCCCCTGCCCAAAGCCCATCAACAGTTCCACCAGCTTCAGTGTCGATGAACTGCTCTGCCCCAGCTCCGCCTGAGATAAGGATCAAGACGTTTCCTGCCTAAACATGCACTTATGTTCCTTTGCCTGTCCTTGTGGACACTTTACTCTGGCTCTCACCATTATGTAATAAGAGACCCAAACCCTCCCCCAATTTCACATCAAATAAAAATCCATTATAGTTCATAACAAACAACTAATGCTTGATGCTCTGTGAAATAAACTTAATTCTATCATCCAACAAAGACTGTGCCAGGAATAAACTATCAATCTGTAGAACACGCACACTGGTAAAGCCCCCAGTGCAGCTGCTTTTTCTGTCACATGATTATTGAGTTTTTGCAGTGTCTGGATACTTGACATGCACCACATATCCTAGTTGGTCCATTCAGGATTCTTTTGCACTAATGAGGGAATCTGGCCTGCTTGTGGAGCGGTCAAGTCAACCACATATTTACTTTTGTTGTTGTTGTTTTTTTTACAAATTGAGGCTGTCAGCCTGTGACATTCGTAGGGACTCTTCTCGACATATTCCTTATTTTCTCTGAATGCCCTTCGCGTGGTTTATCGTGTCTCTTCCCATGGCGAGGCACCACTCACCTTTTCAAAGGCAAGGAATAACCCAGAAACGCCCAGCCTTCTGATACGTGTAGCGTAGGGGTCTTACCCAGAAAGGGCCGGTGTGTGCGGGATTTTGCTGCAACTCCCTAATTAGATTACTAATTAGAGGACTGATTGGCTGAAGAGTCCTCACACCTGGGTTTGAACAGCGGACTTAAAGGTTAAATGCAGCTCTCCGGCCCCCTGAACAGGCAGATTGTGCACGGGCTCTCTGGAGTGTGTGGCGCATCCTTCCTGCATTTCCGTGACAGTTGTAGTAACTTAGTAAGGAGCGTGTAAAAATGCGGCACAAACCGCATTCACGCCTGCTTTCTCTACGTCCACCCTCATGTGTTTGAGGATTCTAAGCAATTAATTTTTTAACAATAAAGATTAAGACTTATTGCTACAGCAGTGCCTGTTGGACAACCCAGTACTCCTCTGTTCTCTTACCATTTAAGTGTGGGAGAGATGCTAATTTCCACCTTGCGTAACATTGAGTCGTACTGTGGATACATTGTGCCGTTTTTATGAAGTACGGCCTTAATGACCTCATTAAAACAACAAATGGCGAACCAGCATAACAAGCTTTAAAGACTCAACACTGTGAATTGTCATCCCTTCCAGTGTTCAAGAACCCGCTCTGTGAACTGCCATGTATTTGTTTTTCCAGGAAAAAGCCAACATGTTTGCTCATAAGTGGGAGGAGTGTCCTCACCAAAATCCCCACGCTGGCTCCCTGCTCATAAGTTTCGGATTAGCATAACTTGGCGTTTCGGAGGGTGACCGAGGCTGTGCACTCCTGCTGTCTGAGGTGGGTGTGTGCTGGCTCTGCTATGCGGGGCTCATGCTCTCTGCTGTGTGTATTTAACAGGAAATTGGATACGTTTAATGCAGTCATCCCAAGATGGATTATATAACCATGCCTCATCACACAGCTACCTGCGTCGTTATTCATAGCCTGCAGAGGCAGACATTAGCAGCAGCTACATCAAGGTTGCTGAAAACCATAGATATGTGTCTTTTTCAGCAAACTTTGGGTGCCAAAAACTTGATAAGATATCGGCTCAGTTTGCGCCGATTCACAAAGGTCTGGTGCTGAGACGAAAGGCTATATTTCAAAAATTGAGTCCAGATATATAGTTGAAAATCAGGGAGGCCGGTAGTTCACTCAGTAAGGACATTTCCTTGTAACCTAAAGGTTATCAGATCATGTCCCAGGTGGGTCAGTGCTGTTGTCTTTTTGAGCAAAACAAAACCTGATTTGTAAGAGTAGAACATTCAGCTTTATAGGTGAGTAGTAGTATTGAATACATATGTCTGCTAAGTAACTTAAAATAATTTCACTTGTAATTTGTATTCTCAAACCTGCCTTAGGGTGTTAATTGTTGACCATTTAGATGTTCGCAGTCTAAACGGATGTTAGGTTTAGTGCAGTAGTTTAAACCATTTTGGATGTTTCTCCTGACAGACGGAGTAGAGATCCACTGTAACCCATTGCTAGAATTACTCCTCTCTTACAATGGAGCTCTCGAAAGTACTGGGGGATGTTTCAGTGGGGATATGCGCTGCCGCCGATCAATATCGCCGACAACTTGGCTGCGTTTTGCAATGGTAAACAGCCACTCGCTCTCTGTGAAGGCAGAGGATGCAGGCGGAGGTAGTAGGCAAAGTAATGAACCCCTGAATGCAAAACACCACGCTGACACACACGAGTGGAGTCACCTCTCAGGCTCAGGTCGACATGGCGATCGGGAGACCATCTCTCTTGCTTCGTTTTTAATAAGCCGAGCTTATGGTTCCCGCTTCTTTGAACGCACAACTTCTTTAATCTCTCCTCATATTTCTTCTAAGCTTGTGATTTTTCTAGGATTTAGTTTAAAAAGATCTCTGATTCTTTCTTGTTCAAGCTTGTTGCGATTCCTATAGGTCCATGCAGTGTGTGGCTCTGGTTGCGTATAATTGATGTGCTGCATGGCTGGTGCGATGGCTCAGTGGTTAACACCGATGCCTGTCATCCCCACCCCTGGAGGGTGGTCCAGATCACACCTCCACCTCTCTGTGGGTGGAGTTTGAATGTTCTTCTTGTGTCACACGGGTTTCCTTTAGATACTTTGCTCTCCAAAAACTGCTATCTGGCATTTCTACATCACCCAGAGTGAGTGAATGAATGAATGAATGAATAAATGTGCCCTATGATGGACTGGTATCTTGTCACTCTGCCTCCCTAGGAGTCCATCAGGCCCTCTTGTGATCCTGACCAGGATAAGCACTTAGATAGATATACTATCGCGGAATGTGGCTGAGGGGGTAGATATTAGGGTCATAAACCAGTGCGCATGACGCGCTGGGCCGACGACTGATGACGAGGAGAGGCAAGCTTTCTTTAGGGGACTTGCCTATTTGCCCATTAAGGCGTGGCCACTAATTAGTTGAACTGTTCATACATGATTTGCAACTGAAATGTAAGGCCCCAACAACACAACGCGTACAAATACATAGTGCATTGAATATTGCTGCAAATCATGTTTGCGTGATTAACATATCATGTCAATGGGGCCATTGGCAGGATTTCTAAAATACCATGGTCAAAAGTGTTAGCCCGTCCTAGCTGTGCCCCGTAATGGATCGTGGTTATTCGGGTTGCAGAAAAAATACTGAGGATTTCGGTGTCCTATAGTAGGTTTGGGCGTGATGGTTCTGAATGTTGTTCCAATAAAAAACAATTAAAAATCTGGACCTTTATACCTCAATGACTTTTTCGAAGAGGGGAAAGGTGTCTCTCTCAGGCATTCTCTCCAGGCATCACTAAGCCCTGGTCCAGACCCACCACAGCAGATCGATTTCTTATGCCTGTGGACACTCAGCTGTGATTTGATTCATATTTTGCCTATATTGGAATATTTTCTGTCATTCCTGCACAGATTTTTCCCTCAGATTGGAGGGGGTGCAGCCGGCTGCAATTTGGGTTTTATTTAAGACATGTGGTAACATATTCCCGGGATGGAGCCTAAGGCTCTACACATCGAGCAAAACAATTCCAGGTCCCAAACGCAGAGATTCATCAGTGAGACTCAACACCACAGAATTATCCATTGCCTATTGTACTGCTTCCTAGTTGGAGACTACAATAAGTATTACCAATAGTGGAAGTTGTTTTAAAGATAGCATTTCCTAAACAACCTGCGTCGATCTTATTAACCAGTTTAGTTTTCTCTGTTCAAGTTCTCTTGTCTTAAACATGTATGGTCTGGTTTGAAGTGGAGGATTACTGTCAACACTGGCCTGGTTCCAGAGTACCTTCTGAGCACCAAGTTCTAATTAAGATGATGACGTCTTGCTTTCCAACGGGATGTCGTGTCTCTACCAGTGACACTGGCGGACTGGGAAGAGGGCCAGCGGGAAAGCGAGAACTTGCCCGCCATATTCTTGGATGCGATGCACGGCGACTGATCTGAGCTGAAGCAGGCTCATAATCTGCCGGCTGTTGGGGTCTCATCTATGAGTGAGGCCCGGTTTCCTCTGAGTTTTGTGGAAGTTGACTTGTGGATAAATTTTAGTTAAATTCGGTTTAACCAGCAGCTGAACGATACTTTGTTGAAACCATCTGTAAATATTAGGAATGTGTCTTTCACATCTTATATGTCATAATAATTCAGTGTGAGGAAAATATGGATTGAAATAGTCGAAATACCAATGGAAAGCTTCTCAGAGGAATACGATAGTCAGCAACTTGATTTTTTTAAAATTACTTTTGGGCATGGACATGAATAAAGGATTCTGAGGCATTTTACTGAACCAAAGTTTTTTTTTTTGTCAGTTTCTATGGCAACGTGCAGATCTCCATCCCTTTCCTGACTTTTGTAGAATAATGGCGTTCTACTATTTCTGGCATTAGCATCCATTAATTGAAAATTATAAAGGTAACACTTTGCTTTTAATAGCGTTGCCATGCCAGACAAAGATTAACGTGTTTCTAACTAAGCTTACAATGGCTTTCTGTGCACCACTCCTTTAACCTGTAGGGCATGCACCTTACGTTACCGTCTTCTGCCTCAGCGCCTTTACTGGTGTGCACACGGGTAAAGTTTCACGAGTGCTGGCTGAGGTCATACCTTTACTTTGCCCTACAATAATGGCTCAGTTTTGATCAGGTTCAGGTGGCACAGTTTTGGGTGTTTTAGCAGATGATCCGGGCCTTTCATGTGTCTGGTGAATGGGGCTTCGGTAGAGCAGCAGGCACGTTGTTTGGGGCTGGTGAGAAGTATC
Source organism: Mormyrops attenuatus (assembly GCA_026777985.1). NCBI lineage: Eukaryota > Metazoa > Chordata > Actinopteri > Osteoglossiformes > Mormyridae > Mormyrops > Mormyrops attenuatus. Next base: position 12,066,708 of record JAODKC010000043.1, read on the forward strand.
AAGTGGCAAGCGGTTGTTTAACATCACCAAGTAGATACAATTAAAGGACTTCAGGAAGTTCCTAATCCCTGTCCTCCCCCCCCGTTCCTTGCAAAACAAGCGCACCTCCTTCAGCCATAACACTAGCGAGCTTCTTTTTTCTGCTCTCCTTTTCCTGTAGGATTTCTGCTCTGAACTTGCTGCCACGGACTACATCCTTTGGTTTATTTTAATGGATGTGCTTCACTTTAGTTGGTGTGGCCTCTCTTTGCTCGGCAAACATGGAGCAGGTTATTGGCCAAGAGCTCCTGCGTCTCTCTACAGCGGCTATTAACAGACTCAGTCTAAGTCTGCGATAAGGGAGACATGAAGTTTTGCTTGGCTCTGTACTGGAATGGGTCTCCCATGGTATTATCTATGAAGCCCTCTTATATGGAGGGAGTGGCAGAAGAGCACCTGAGAATGGCCTATTTGCCATGATTCCCCATGTTGAAGATCAGAAGCTCTTTTTAATTGCAGGATGTTTATTGTTTATGTTGTTATGTCTAGCTGGTGAACGAGACGTTTTGAAGCTGACCTTGGCGAACACTCGGTGATGAGGTGCTTTGAGGCATCTCATCACAATCCAGGTTCTTAGTTTTCTTCATTTCAGTTTTACTGCAGGAGACGTTTACAGCAACACAATTAATGGACTATGGTAATTGTTAAAGTTTTCTGGCAGGATGTTTAATCATGATCTCTGGCTCGCACAACAAAAGACTGCATTTAGAGCAAGTCAACTGACCTTAAGCTTCTGATAAATGGCAAGTAGGTCCTTGATTCCTGTGTGCAACAAACACTAACAGAGATTCACCTTGCAGGAATGATGTTGACCCAGTATATAAGTACCTGAAATTGTTTATCTTCCAAATAAGCCAGAAGTCATTTACATAGATCCCTGTCATGTGCGTGTCCTTCATTTGCCTAGTCTACAAATAATGCCTGGGCCAGATCCAGTCAGGACGAGTTTAATGTCTAGCAACTCGGGGCCCTGTGTCATTTAAGGAAATGGCGCAGTTAATCCATCAGGCTTCCATGGAGTCATTGTGTGGGTTGAGTACATGAACATGGTTAAGGCTGCACCATGGTGACTGGAAGTCTTAGTGGTATTTAAAGACTCTGTGGTCCGGTGCATGTGGACTGCTGGAATAATTTTTACACTTACTGAGAGCCAAAATCATTTTGGTGTACAAAATAGGTTGAATTTGAGGTGGAAGAAAAAACATGATGAGAATGGCAAATTTTATGTCTTTATAGATTTCCGTATAGATTTCCATATAGATGTCTGTGAATATGTAGCCTGGAGTACCATGTGGCGACACTGGGCTTTCATGTGCTCTCTCTAACACAGGAAAATAGTGGTCACACCTAGGAAGCCCAAGACCTCACATGTTTTTAAATAATCACACAATGGAGATAATAGCTGTCAGTGCTAAACGGCAGTGATTTTCCTGGTTTAAATAAATATTACTGTTTAACTTAAAAATATTTATAATGGATGAAGGGAGAAAACTGTAAGAGTATGTGTATGTAATGTTTGCTAATTAGGGAATGAGCATACATTTTTATATTATGTAGTCATTGTAGCGCATATATGTATATGTGTATATATATGAGTGTATGTATGTATATATGTGATATATATATATATATATATATATATATATATATATAATGTACGTGTGTATAAATGTTTGTCCATTCCATAATTAGGACATTGTTCTCTTAGTGGGAAAGTAGCTTTCAAATCTAAAGACAGGCCAGTAAACATTTCTCAGGAGGATTGCCATCTGAACTTGGATTCTGCGAAACCTCCCCATAATAGGTTATGTTCCTCGGGGAATCTCCTGGCCCAAAGTCATGATCTGGTCCCAGCGCCAGTTGTCAGTTTGCGTGAAAGCCATGGGAACAGTTGGAGTTTACAGTCCAGCTCGGTGAAGCTTATCCTTCTTCCGGCCAGTGGCCTTTAAACTTCTCTCATGGTGCTGTCTAAGGCACAGCAGTAACCATGGAGATGGGGAAGTCGTTCTGGAAGATACTTTTTTCCTTTAATGGGTGTGGGAATTGCCCAGTGCACCTCTGCGGATTGTCCTCAGAAAGCAGTGATCATTTTTTTAGAGTCACCGGAATGCATTGTTTTCCAGGGCAGGCTCGTTGTACACATGTAGCTGTAGGGAGTTCGTTTTGGCTCATTAACTTCTTCCAGAATGACTAGAGCTGAGTCACTATAAGCTTGTTGATTTCCAGCAAGGTGGGTTACATATTATGAATGCTGATGAGCCAACGGATGCTCGGAGTGTTAGCTGGCGATTGGTATTTAGCAGACTGTCCCTACTTCCTGTACCTGGAACGCACTGTTTCTGTGCTACTCAGTAGATACTTCCAGACAATCTCCCATAGCTGTGGTGCTACTAGATCTTTCCATTACTATGGCTATGATTAGATGAACGAGGTCTTGCTGTCATAAGGAGTGCATCGGCATCTTTTCATTTCTATCAGTAATAATTTTTATTAATTATTAATTAATCTTCTTTCTCTAGCGGAGCGGGAGGGCATACAGAAGCGGACCTTCACAAGATGGATGAATCTGCATTTAGAGAAGGTAAAGTTGGAGGTCTTGTGATGTAGCACTGTGCATATCTGTGCTTGTCATGCCTCACTAGGCCTGTGTGGGATTTGTCAGCGTCTACAGTGAATGTTTATCACATATCACATAGTGGCATATTCAAACAGTCACACTGTTCTGCATAAATGATCTGGATGCAGTTCGGCTGAATTTGTACACTTGACGGTCTGTGGCTTCTTGCGGTGACATCAGCGCCCTTGTTTTTCCACTCTTGCTTCCCTGTCAAACGATACACATCTTGGAAACCCTGTATTTTATTTCAGATACAAAAACACTTCCTCATGAGTCCCAGCTAAACCAGTCTTTCCACTAGTACTGCCATTCTAATCTAGTCCGTGACAGAAAAACACAGCTGGTGCCTGATGACCCTGCATACATACCTTTCTGTCCGTGTTCTGATGAAACGCCACTGCGTTACTCACACGGGTGCTGCTTTCAGTTTTCCATTCCCATCGGTGGGGCTTCATGCCGTCGCTTCTGTGTGTGACATCTGTGGGATAAAATACAATCGGGCCTGAAGTTTTGGACAGCGCCACTGCCAAAATTATCCTTGGGCTCACTGAAGCCCCAGTCTTGCAACAAGGTGGATTAGGTGTCTGTACTGATGGATTAAAATGTAATTTAATTCAGTGTTAATTTTATATTTAATAAATATAGTCTGACGATTTTCTCCCTCCATTATAAATCAACAGTGATTATTAACTGGGAAGGTATGATACATACTGTCATGAGTTGGCACCCCATCCTGGATTATTCCCTGCCTTGAGCCCTTATCTTCCAGGATAGGCTGCGTAATACAAGCAGGTTTACAAAATGAGAAGATGGATGGATAGATGGGTCTGATTAATATATACCATGAGTCGTTCTTTGAGCCAAAGGGATCAGAATGAAATTCCAGCAGACAGTTCGACAGTTTTTTCCTACCTGTATTTCAGGAAGTGAGGTGTGAGATGTATGACTCTAAGGTGTTGACTCTGTCCCATGGTCTGTTTCAGTGCAACCCTCCCCTGGAAATAACAGACCTGTTCAACGAAATTCGAGATGGCCGGGTTTTGATGGCTCTCCTGGAGGAGCTGTCAGGATGTAAACTGGTGAGATTCCAGTGGCACACTGGTTTTCCGTGTAGTGGAGTTTTTGTTCCTCATAATGGCTGGTGTGTATGAATCGCATTGCATAATGGCATGTTTTGCCTGCATAATTACAGATATTTTTTTTTAGCAGGATATTGTTTTACAGCCTTAGATTATTTTATTTACTGTCTCTTCATACGTTTTACATCAGATTTTGTGTGTGGAGCGACTGCACCATGTTTAACTTGCACTGTAATTGCACCTCCCTACCCAGTCATTAAGGTTAAGCTACCATGAAGTCTGGTTTCTTATCAGTGGGGAATTTAAAGACAAGTTTGCGAGGGGAGGGTAGCTTAAACATTACGGGGAACCCGATCACCAGATTGCTGGGAATCTGCACTGTATACCACGCTTCAGCAATTGAAAGCAGCCGTCCCTTTTATGATTGGCTTTGGCGGAAACTGACTGACAATTCACTCGATTTTGTTAGTCTCTTATGGAAGCCGTGTTCATGTTACTCATGGAGCTTTAGCTTAAGTAGCTTGTCTTCTTCGATTTTGTTGAAATGGTCTTTGTTCCACCAAAATGCATAACACAGACCCCCGTGTGCTGTCCTTCTCAATTTGTGCCTGCCCGTTTTTTATTTTTTGTTCGCTTTGTTGTCAGCCGCACACGTTGCCACCCACAAACCGGTAGCGTGCCAAAACTTCTAAATGCCACCTCTATTAATGCAGCCGAACACCCACGGCTCTTTGAGCAAATGGTTGACTGTCTTTCAGCTGCAAGGGTTCAAACCATCATCTCATCGCATTTTCCGGCTCAACAACATAGCCAAGGTCCTGAATTTCTTGGAGGAGAGAAACGTGAGTGGAGCGCTACTAGCTATCGTGCTAATAGCTGTTACGCTACTAGTAGTTTGTGCTGGTAGGTCGTGTTCAGGAATGACTATTAAATCCTGAAAAATGGAATTGTTATGGGTAATGCAGTTTTCAAACCCAATGCCACGTTAACCGGTTACTGCGTTATGTTCCAGGTGAAGCTAATTAGCATTGATGCTGCTGATGTTGCCGATGGGAACTCCTCTCTTGTTCTCGGGCTGATCTGGAACATCATCCTGTTTTTCCAGGTGAAATGAACCCCTTGCATAAAAAAACCCTCCTAGTTCTCCAGAAAAAAAGCAGATGGTTTCAGAATGGTTCCACACAAATGGCTTGAGCTGCAGCAGCCGTGCTTCTTGGCCAAGCAGAAGACCCTAGACTGATCCAGTAGTGCTCTTTTTGTTAGTGTGGCACTTCCACACCCCCAGCTAAGGAGGTGTGTCGCACGCACCCAGCTCTTCTTGCAGGCCTGTACTCTGCTCAAGGTGTAATCTGGTGCACTAGAACTCTTTGAATATGGCCAAAAATGCAAATCATTCCCAGGAAAGCAAATGTAAATGATATCATTCTGTTTTGTTCCAAAATCTAGATTAACAAAATATCAAATTACACTGATTATTTGTAGTTCTCCAGTTTAACCAAAAAGTGTTTTCATTATTATGATTTTTTTTCTTAATGATGTTACACAGTCCACCATACGGAGACTCTGCACTCTGTAGATGGAGTTCATGTTGGTCTGTTTGCATATGACAAGACTGCAAAAACTGGGAGGGAGCAAAAACGTGGATTGCTGGGGACCCGGAGGACTGGGTTGGGAATCACTGGTATAGGGTGAAACATCTCATGCTGTGTGAAATGAGGCCTTGAAATAAGAGAAATGATTTTTAAAAATGTAATTTTGGACACATCTCAAGATTTGCTAAACTTGTGCTTTTGGCAAGATTAACTATTTACTGAAAACGGGACAAGCAGAATGTGGGAAGTTCTTGCGAAATCGTTTGAATGATTTTTGTTATTTTTTTTTAGCCTAAGGACGTTGCGGGAAGGAGAAGCTTTGAGAACTGCACTGTGTGGGTGTCAGCCCTCTCTCTTTGTCTTTCTCTCTTTCTCTGTCTCTTTCTCTCTCTGTCTCTCTCCCTCACGCAGATCAAGGAGCTGACGGGCACAATCCAGAGTCGATTCTCCTCCACCTCCAGCCTTTCCTCCCTGCCCAACAGTACTGACTCTGACACCTCTCACCCGGGCACCCCCGCAGAGGAGAAGGCCCCCTCTCACCCTCGCAGGGAGCACGGGAAGGCTATCCGGACGCTCCTGCAGTGGGTGCAGAGACGCACTGCCAAGTGAGAGCATTCACTGACTAGTGTCTGTGTTTGTAGCGTGTGCGTGTGGGGATCGTCAAGCTGTCCACACACAGACAAGTGTGTTTGTGGCAAGACTAGGTGTGTGTGTGTTTTACTAGCGTTGTGTGGATTTGGGGGGAGGGGGGTAGTATTTCTCCATTGTGGGAAACAGTATATTATATGGGGATATTTCCACAGGGTAGTTTGTGTGTGTGTGTGTGTGTGTGTGTGCGTGTGCTTTTAAAATGCGGACCAACATTTTAAAATCTCCAGACCTTATTTTAATCAGTTTTCAATTGACTTAATCAGAGCACAGAAATGAAGTACTCAGATAGGAGGCCAGTACTCTCAATCCTCCGTCTCCAGGCTTAGTTCTGGCATCAGATCTGCTGCCAAAACGAAATCAGTTGTGTGGACTGTTACAGTGAGCAGAGGTAACCTGAGCAGTGTTCCCACTCGGCGTATAAGCAGGAGGAATGTATTTAGCTTGTCCTTGGATTATGAAGTCAAAGGGTTTTCTTTTTATAAGGAATACAATGGAGGTTTAACCTGAACCTGCTGTGAAGCGTTTCTCTTTTCTCATTCGGTGGTTTATATTTACATTTACATAGTGCTGGTCTGTAGGCTGAGCGGCTGAGTGACTTTGTTTAGGTATGGAGTGGTGGTGCAGGACTTCGGGAAGAGCTGGGTGTCCGGTTTGGCCTTCCTGGCAGTCATTAAATCCATTGACTCAAGCCTGGTGGACATAATGAAGGCACGCTTGAGAACACCCAAGCAAAACCTTGAAGATGCATTTAGGATTGCGCACTACAGCCTGGGCATCCCACGTCTGCTGGAACCAGAGGGTAAGGACCTGTAACAGCCACGGCGTAGCAGGACACGTGAGCTGCAAAACCTGAGGCATGTAATGTCCATGTGATACATGAAGCGATCCTGTTTCTTTGCAGATGTGATGATCAGCACCCCCGAGGAACAGTCGATCATGACTTACGTGGCCCAGTTCCTGGAGCACTTCCCAGGACACGGTCAGGTGAGAAATCGTGTGCAGCAGGTGGAACAGAAAACCTAACCTATGAAAGTGTTTGCTGATTGCTGTGGTTTGTGTCTGTAGGACGAAACTGCAGAAGCAACTGAGAGAGGTCCCCTGGCAGCCAACACGGGCACTCAGCAGGACCGCATGTCCGTTAACGGGGTACACAGAGAGAAACCCCGGCCATACATGCTGAGGAAGGACTCTGTGCCGCCCCCACCAAAGATCTTCATTTCCTCCGTCACTGATGATGTCGGACAAACTTCCCCTGCTGAAGTGAACCTACCAGAAAATTCCCAACTTGACAAGCAGAGCTGTCCAGAGTTAGACAAGTCCCCTAAACGACCCCTGGACCTGGGAAAAGAGGTAGTGTCTGTGTCCCCACAGCTGTCCAGCATGGATTCAGCCATCGACTCTCCAGACTCCTGGAGTGAAATGACAAGTGAGGCGGCTTTGCTAGATAGTCCGGGGCTGCTGATCGACTCGCCGTGCCCTATCTCACCCAGCGAAGAGAAGGTGAGCCCTGACACTGTGGTTCAGGAGCCCTCGGTGTTGGGGAAAGTTAAAGAGGGTCCCGTTTTCAAAGAGCCTTTTGTAGATGAAGGTAGCATCTCGCAAAGTTCAGTTGATAGCTTCCAGACGGATTCAAAACTTTCTCTAGAAGAGGAGGATGCATACCAATATATTCTAGGGTTGAATGAGGACAAGAAGGACAACGAGTCCCCGCAAGAGGAGGCCAAAAATGGACTAGGCTTCAGTCTAGGACCGACAGGGATGTCTGTGGAACAGAGCCATGAAACAACACCTCTAGAGCTCTCAGGTGAACTGAAGTCAACAGAGCTTTCACACAAAATGGAGAATGGACTCGGGCCTCACTCAGAACAAAATGAGACTTCCTTGTTGCAGGATGAGAGCAAAACCGAGCCAACAATTCCACACTTGTGTGAGGAAAAGAAAACAGTTAAAATGCTTCCAGAACCATGTATGGTACATGAGTCAGAAACCGCTCAGGAACAAAATGATGATATTACTACAAAATTACCTGCAGGTACCTCTGTGGACCTTGTTGGTTTTGGAGATTTTTCTCTTGAAGCAAAGTATTCGAACCAAAAAGAAAGCTGTCCACAGCAGAAGTACCCAATGGAGCAAGACTTCTCTGGTTCTGTCTCTGGGGGGCAGGAGGACCAAGGCAACTTTGAATGCCACACTAAGACAGAGATGGAAAATCTAGATCAGAACCACACAGGCTTCTGCTCTGAGGACCTAGATCACACTGAGCTACAGGACAAGAACAATAACCTTGACCATGCTGCAGATCTGTCTGAGGACCTAGACAACAGTGTTCTTCTCTCAGAAGACCAGGAATCTTCTAGATGCTACTCTGATGTACAAAACACAAACCATAACCAACGCATCACAGCTCATTCAGAAAATCTGGGCCTCAGTAGTTTAGAACCTGAGGAGTCATACATGAAATTGGATCAGCACCATATTTCTATGTTTGAGGGCCAAGTTCATGCAAGGCTCATATATGCCGTAGGAGAGAGTGATGATGACAGGGATTTGCCTTTAGACTTGCTAAGTGATGCACCCAGTGATTCAAATGTTGGCTTTAAAGGTATCAATGAATGCAGAAGAACAAACACTGATGTTCTTGATGTCGGTCCCCTCAAAGAAGCAAGGAGCATTGCATTCCGTGATAGCGAAACTAGCAACACGAGTCAAGACGCTCTAGAAGAAGCTGCCAAACGAGCTGATCTTGACACGGAGTTGGAAGACTTCAGCTTCGATCCCACACGCTCGATGGATGCCCACGGCATGTCCGAGAGTAGTTTCGCAGTCACCAGAGCCCTGCTGGACTTTGAGTGTGCTTCTGGAAGCTGTCACCATTCCTTTGGCAGTGAGGTAATCTAGCATGTTATCCCGAACGCAGACAAGAACGACTTTCCGTTGAATGTGAGCCAGTGACTAACATCGCAGAACGGGTGTGAAAGATTTTGTGTGCCACAATCACGTTGACCTACAGGTGCCTCTCACAAAGTCTGTAAGGAAATGAATTGCTTGTAAAATCTGTGATGCACTCAGTCCATAGTGTGAAATCTGTATCTGGTCATAAATTTCCATTGCAATGAATAATTGATCATTCCACCGAGCAACAGAAGGTATTTAAGGCAGTTCACAGTCTCATGTGAAGCACTGGGAAACTAGAACGTTCCATTTACATATTCAGGACATGTTTCTCACATGGTCTCGGTGAACTGGCAAACGGACTGTAAATCGTAGATTGACATGTGACCTATTAAAACTCTCCATCCCAAGACATCTGAAGAGATTTAGAGTTTAGGTCGAGACATACATGTGTCTGAGGTGCTGCAAAACCACGTGTGACTCACGTCAATGTCCCTGCGTCTTGTTTGTGTCCATGGTCTACGCAAGAGTCTGCATGTATGTTGGTTTGTATACTTCGTTCCAGTGGGATGCACTGCAATCACTCCTGTGGACTGTTTTGGTGTGTGTGACTGTATAATTTATTCCTCTGGATGTTTACCTGATTGCAAGAAGACGTACACCCAAATGCACATTTTGGTCAGTCTGTTTCTACATTGCTGCCCCCCCCGCCCGCCCGGGGGGGGGGGGGGGGGGGGGGGGGGGGGGGGGGGGGGGGGGGGGGGGGG
>JAODKC010000043.1:12115346-12128590 GCA_026777985.1 Mormyrops attenuatus
TTTTATTTGGTCCCTGTTTTGGGTTGGTCCTTGCCTTGGGCCAATCGGCTCCCTAACACCCCCCCCCCCCCCCGTGACCCTGAATAGGACAAGTGGTTGGGTGGATAGATGTCAGACTAAATATGCTATGAACGCCTTAGTGTTTTGTATACGTGCCCTGTGATGGGTTGGTCCCTGCCTTGCGTCTGTAGCTTCCGGGATAGCTCTGGATCCCCACAACCCTGCACAGGACAAGTGGGTGGAGAAGACAGATGGGTGGATGTCTAGGAAATGTTGGAATTTAAGATATTCTGTAGTTTGACTGTCAAAATGGAGGGCTTGGCTCCAAAGTGTTCAGCCCCCTGCTGGCATGCTGAAGTATTGCTGTGCTCAAGAAACCCTCAGTAATCAGATTAAATCAGAGTAGAACTGGATTCAGACCCTTTAACAAGCAATTGTGGCAGGGAGTCCTCCAACGCACACGAGGACTATAAACAGGGGCTCATCTCAGTGGGGGTTTAACTCCAGAGGCTGAGTCAGGGTGTTTTCTTTTTAAAGGGTTTTAATGGCGCCGCAGTTTCACCACAGCATAAGTACAAGCATGAAGTCTGTATGTCCGACCGCTACAGCTTTTAGCAACCGCGACTAAACACTCGCTGTCCTTCCTGTGACAGACCTATGACATCATATGGCTCCAATGTTAAGAGGCAAAAATGACACACATTTCATGTGCATTATTATTTTAAATAAAGCAAACAAATACCCAGCAGCTGATTATTAGTTCTGCATGTGTTTTTGTGGACGTCCTGGAGGTGGCGTGCTTTCTGCTGATTCGGGCTCAATCCAGCGGAGGTTCCCGCCACTGGCGTGAAGCGAGGGCATGTCCAGGGAACGCGACGAATCCTGAGATGCACGGTTCCACGTATCTTTTCCTTTTATGGTACCAGGGTGACTGTGGAGGTGGTGGTGGTGACCTACTATCTGTTGCAGGGCAAAGGTGAGTTGTGATCTTATTTGGGGCCGAGATGTTGCCATCCTATTTCATCCATACGTTACTTATATTTTTCATAGGAAAATAGAACAGGCAGTTCACTGTATTTCTTCTGTAACCAGTATTAAAGCATCTCACTGTTCTTCTGTTTACAAAAACACATCTGCCCAGGTCATTTTAATATCTGTACAGTATATTACATTATTCACAATGTTTTCTGGTGGATCTACCCATTGGGTAGGGTATGTGCATCATATTCTTATATTCAACACCTTATAAACAAGCGCGTGGCAGATGACTGGGGGGTACGTACATCTACACTAGAAACATTTAAAGTTATGGGGGGGTGGGGGGTCCCAACATTTACACTGTAGAAACACTTAATGCTCTGATGCACCAGTGGGGGGGGGGTCCCTGCCTTGCAAATACCGGTTTTCAGCACGTGAGCGCTGTGCTTGTGTCACATACACATGTACCATCCACTGAGGAAGAGGACGAGGTGGAGTTTAGAGGGGTCATCACAAGAGATGGCAAGAGCCCAAATGTATGAGAGAATTTAATATTGGAGGGACACAGTTTCATAATTCAAATCCAAATATATATGTATTAGAGGAAGACAAATTAAGCCAAGTTAAATATTGGGGGTGCACACCCTAACCCTAACTCGGGCCCGCCCCCCCCCCCCCCCCCCCCCCCGGGGTGTCTGTGTTTCTGGATTCTAATGCTGTCAGGGTACCATGTTATGTAAATCTGGAAATTGATTTCACATCATGTTCATCTGTTTTTTTTGTCCACTCTATACCTGACTGTCCAAATATTTCATTACTTTAACAGGTGGGAAGCGGAGTGACAAACTCTCGTGCATCGTCTTCAAACGCCTACAGATTTCTGCTGAGACTCCAGCCGTTACGCAGGATCTCCTTCCCATTAACACCCCGACAGCCGCTGGGTCTCCCAGCAGGTACTTACCAGCCTCTCCCGGCAGCACCTACCTTGCATCCCCTGCTTCTGGTCAGATGTGGTCTCTGTGCTCGCGGATCTGTCCCCAGATGGGGTCCTAACATAGAGGAACTAGGTCAAATATTGGGTTCGAGCTAAAAACCAGCAATAGCTCAGTCAGAAAGCAGAATATCAGCAGATATGGTCTGACTGGGAGGTGCCCCCAGCCCCCCCGCCAAAGCCCGGTCCTCTAGAACTAGAACTAGATCTACCTGAACTAGAATATCTAAAAATTACAAGCTCACAGATTTCACTAAAATACTCAAATTATATCAGTTTAATACAATATATATATATACTTTTATTTATGCAATAAAAACTTCTTTTGTATTAATCTAGGCTTCACAGATTTACCCACTATAGCTGCAACTGTATTTTTTGGCTTTTACTGTTGGTTTTATTGTTTTCAAGAAATAAAAAAATTGAAGAATTGTTCACTAGTTGTTTGTAGAGACACCTCCGATCTTTTTTTTTTTTTTTTAACATAATTATGAGATAAATGTCGTTGTCTTAAAAATAAAGTGTGTTCCCACTAATGACGGCCAAAGCTTCTGCGCTATATCCGTGTTTTAATCACTAATAACGAAGAACATAAACTGTTCGCGTTTGGACCTGATTATCGTTTATATGTTCGGTGGCATGGTCGACAAATTGATGCTACTTATCATGCGAGAAGGTAGAACACGCCGTTTTAAAAGGACTTATTCTGATTGTCGTTTTAAAAATATAGAAAAACGACAAAAAAGAACTAAAACGTTGATTGTAATGACAAAATACTCACTGGAATGAAAATCACCTCACAAAACATTGTTATTCCTTACATACATGTATAAGTATGTCAGTGGTTACCTTGCTAACCATAATTACATCTATGGCACTCAGCTGGTACATGTGCGGAACAAATTGGAATGATTTTAGCCTTTAATCTGTACACAGTCCCATTTTCCATTGTTTTAAAAATCTGTTACTGCTACTGTTGCTACTTGTCACTAATGTTTTTCTCCTCGTAATCTACTTCCTGTTTTTTCCCCATGTTTCAATGTCAGTCATTTATGTCAGTCATGACCACTACCTTCTCTTATGCAATTTGGACGTGCTCAAACTAATTGAAACCAAACGCCTCATTTTGTCAGGTGTCACTTTTATCTTTATAATGCGGAGCCAAACACCAAAGTGAAGCAGGAGGCATCCTGAAACAGCGCCGACGAAGATGATTAGCAGACGGCCCAGCAGAAGCAAAGGGCTTCACTAATACTCTGCCCCACCGACATGTCAACTGAAGTGGACCTCTTTAAAAATGAAACAAACATCAAATAGAGCATTCGTTTCCATAAGAAAAACAGACACAATAAACAAGTAATAATGGACCTCCCTTTGTTCCCATTGGCTGATCAGCAGCTGGGTGTGGCCTTTGGCACCTGTGAGGGATTAATATGAAGTGCGCCAGTAGCAAAGGGAGCTAATCTCTCATATTGAGTTACGGGAGGGCATGCCCAAGACAGTCCAGGTGTTCTGGGTAATACTTCCCAGGGTACAACAATATGTTTCTGTTTTACAGGGACCCCCTCTCCTTAAAGCCTCAATGGGCTCCATGCTCAGAACCATTCAGAGGTTGTTTAATAGCCTCCTATCTGATTGCTCTGTCCCTAGGCCTCCACATTTCTCTGTCTGAACTGTTTACCTAATAGCAGATCTCAATCTAAATGTTCCTCTTAACCTCCTAACCTTTCAGTAAATTCATTAATGTGCGCTTCTTAATTCAATTGATTGTTTGCATTCCATTCAGCACCCCGCCCCACACTCCCAAAATGCTGTGTTTATTTTGTAAAAGCCGCGTGGTTTTCATATGCCCCCCTGCCTGCCTGATAGATCCAGCTCTGGTCAGAGATGCAGAAAAACAAGGCACCCGGACCCCAATTTATCTATGTAATCTAGGCAGGACCAGTTTGTTCCTGGCCAACACATTTTCCAGGGGGAGAAACTCCTTCTTTCACAAAAGCTATTCCCACTGTAAACTTTTTTCCTTCTTCTGCCGAACATGCTCAGTGTCCTGAACTTGACAGTGGGTCTCCTGTGGTTTCTGTTTACCTTTAGATGACCTTTTGATCTGGACTCACTGACGCCCTCCCATGGCGAGCAGTCCAGAGGTGCATCACGCTGTTGCTGTCCATGGTATTGATAACCTCAGCTGAGCAGTACGCTTCAAAACAATCCAGTGACCTCACTATATATTACTGGCAAACGACGCTTGTGTATTTCCCCAGTATCGAATACAAATTCAGATCACAAAATTCTGTTTATATTGTGTTTGAGTGACTAAACGGAAGTATTAACACAAAGTATCAAACTGGTTTGTTTGTTTGAGAAACACTGACACTCGTTTCAATTGGTTAATACAGAAGTTGACAATAAATGTAGCTTGTCGTTTAAATCGTATGATATGACGTGCGTTTAAAGACTTTAATAACATGCTTTTACCAAAAAGAAGCATTATATTGTGTTATACTTTTGATACTTGATGCATTTCTTTCAGGGCTTTTCATGTCTGCCCAGAGTGTTTTGAAATAGTAATTCTAGGTTCCATTATCTATCTGCCAGAGCTTCTTTCAGCACTTTGAATGTCTTGCACCAGCTATTAAGTTACACCTTTTTGTAGCCCTTGAAGAGTGTTTGTGTGGGAAATTGTCGGGTGGGGTAGGGTGCTTAATTTTTAAGCGTGTACATGTGCGCGTGATGCGTCGGGCATCTCTGTGTCTCACGTTTGTCCGTCTCCCTGAAAGACCAGCTCGTCACTTTGAACGGCTAATTATGTTGTGGATGAAAGACTACCTCTCTGCTTGGATGGTTGGGGGGGGGGGCGGGGGGGCAAGACTGGATGACGGGGGAAGGAAGAAAATGACAGGAGCAAGTGTGCCCCCTGTGACCTACTAAAGTGACACATTCAATACAGCCTTTGTGGAGTTTGTCTTTTACTCTCTTTTAATAGGTTTAAGCAAGTGTAACCCCTTTTCTCAAATGCTTACACATTTGCTGTTAACTTCTGCTGAAGTCAGATGTTACACAAATTACAGAAAGGTGACACTTCTCTAGAAACATTCCCAAAGTTGTGCACCTTAGCCAGAGTGGTCCAAACTTTATCGCTAAATATAAGAAGTGCTTTTATGTACTCAGACCACATCTAAATACATTATATATGCACTGGATTTTTGAATAGTCCAAAAGTTTGAAAGCACTATCACATTTCCAGTGGTAGGAATACCTTGAGTCTTTCCCCCATTTCCTACAGAACCTTTCACTTTTTTTTCAAAAGAAAATATAAAAAGGTTTGTGTATAAGTATAGATCTTCACCCTGACAAGCGAAATGACAGTACCTCTTAGGGAATATGGCGACTTGATAAATGACAGGCCTATTCCGTCCCAGCTATTGTTACTAAGTCTTTCAAAATACTTTCATTTGCTCTTCAAAAATCTGAATCATCAATTACATCTCGAATTATATTAAGACACTTCCCGTCTAATAGGGCCTATTTGAGTTTCTTTTTCTCTAGATCAAAACATCCAAAATGATTGTCGTGGTTAATGTCAATTCGTTCATCTAAATTCCTTGATTGTGTAGCCTTGAACCACTGAACTGCTTTCATGTACACGTGGGTTTCATTCTCGCTGGACACATCTCGTATGATCTAACACAAGGCACACTGTAAAACAGGCGCCCAGAAAGACAGCTTGACATGTAATATAATTTCTGTTTTTTTTTTCCATTTTCATCCGCTGCGGCACCCTAAACGATACATTGTAATTAAAGAGGACCTTTCTTTCCTAGCACTTGTCTTCCTGTTTCTCCATGGAACACACAGGAAGCAGTCTGGCACTACTCTATGCTTACTGTGACTGCGTCTAGCACTCTCCAGATACACTCAGTCGAAGGTATCAGACACTTGGAACAAAGGCACGACAAATACCGCTTAACCTGCCCGGAATGCAGGCCCTATTCAGGGCTTCCCCGCACCCTAACGGTAATATGTGACGTTCATACTAGGAAATAGGACATATTCATAAATTGACTATCTCTCCATGAACCAGGAACATGAATTTATCCAAAGGCGGTTATTTATCATCCTTCTTCCGTTTATCTTTTAAAATTACTTTATATATTACTTCTTCTGACTTGGAGAAGCCTGAGGCGGGGGTCACCAGGCTGAAACCACCCAGCAGTAGCGTTACATCTCTGAAGCTCAGGCTTCCTGTTGGCGCTTTGTAGGTATCTAACTATTCCCACCTCATTTTGCCACCATCACTTTGCATAGAAGGTTTAAGCCTAGTGTCCATTTCCAAGTCCTAAAAGACTTCTGGGTAATGGACTAATCTGAATATTAAAGGAAGAGAGGAAAATGAAATTACTTTATTTGCCATAGTGACCAACCTGGTTTAATGACAGAAGTGGTCAGCTGTGGGATGTGTGCACAGCCCTTTAAAACGTCAACATCCATACCCAAAATAATAAATAAATATGCATATGGGAAATATGAAAAATGTTATAATAGGTACCAAATGCATCAATATATTACCCCTGATATTACACATACATACAAAAACACACATTTTCTAAATCTAAACTACTCTACAATTCCAAAAATTTATTTATGATTACATGGTGATAGCTTTATATTTTTGTAGGACTGGTTATTCTGACAACTATGTGATTGCATTACAAAGTCTTCCTTTCTGAGTGCTGTATTAAGACGATTTTGAGAGATCAGGCACAGATATTGGCATAGCGGTGTAAAGATGTTCCAGTGCTATTTCCCTTTGTTGATGTCTCTTCTGGCCTGTCTGCAGAAAGCATTTATGGTCAGTGATTGATGCTATCTATTCAGATTGTAAGTGGTGCTTTCAAACCTCTTTTACCGCTTTTAATTCCAAATGACTGTCTCGTTTCAGCAATCCATTTCAGTTTCCACTTTTCGCCGCGACTTTAAAGTGGAGGCGCAGGGAGCACACGCGCGCGCACGTGCGCCCAGTTCGTGTGTACACGCGTGCTAGGTGCTAGGTTTTCTTTTAATTATAGAGTGACTACAGGGCAAAACGTAAAGCTCCATGCGCCTTTTTGCACAGCATACAAAAGTGAAATGTTTATATTTTAAAACTAGAGGCCACTTTCTGTCAAACTCACGCATGAAGTTAAGCAGTGCATGCAAATTTAATTAAACGATACGATTTTCAAAAGAGTCCAGGCGGCCGTTTTATTTTTTTGTCATTTTTATCCTTTATTGGAAAGAAATAATTCAAGCTTTACAACTCATACTTATTTTACACTTCAATATGATATGTCTTCGTTAATAGCGTCACATATAAAACAACAGCTAAGCGTAATGTCCAAAGAGCTTCCTAGAGAATCATCCGATCATCTGAAGAACTCGGAAACTTTAAAGGCAGATCTAAAGGAATTTGCGTAGAAGATGATAATAGCGACTAAATTTCTTTTTCATCTTCCGTGTAAAGTTAATTCTCTTGGGTGGAATGTAGCCAGGTAATAGGCCTATTCTTAATTCTTAATAATGAATGAAATACAATTTAACAAAAGGCATGGCAGTGACCAAATTCATCAAAGTATAATAAATCGTCACACGCGTATTTTACCTGCATTTAAAAAACACCTATTTCCGAAAAGTCAGACATAATGATCATGTTAATTTTGCGTTCAATTATTTATACATTTCAGTTCAAAGACAAAATGTTGGGCATAATATTTGGTAAATATTTTAAGATCAATTTGAATTAATTTATGTACAATCGTCACAGTGGAACTTAAATATATACTATATATGTTTCTCGATAATGACTGTTTGAACTCGTCGGAACCCAGTTCGTGATAATTCGAATACAGCAAGATGTAAAGGATGTTAACAAATAAGCGCAACAAATTCCACAACAAAACAGGCAAATATAAAATTGAAATGCAAACTTTAAATACAAACGATGAATCAAAAAATTGCATACACGCACCTAAACGTGATTAAATCATTTCTTTTAAATACGGAGCTCCAGACTTACAGAAAAAATCTATATTAAGATGCGGTATTAAAATGAATCTCATTATGAACTTAAATCGAACGTGTTCAGGCTAAATTTCCCTATTCTACTGTTAGTAAATTGCATTTGATCAGTCAATAAACTGAAATACGTATTTAGCTGCACCGGGAACAGGAGTGTTAATGACTGTTATCTTATCAGAACTAGAATAGTTTGTTTCTTGAGCACAGCCATTAATGCAGGTGTTTAATGTTAATGCGTGCAATTTCCTACCCACTGTGACAGCGATGCCGATGGAGTAAATACTCTAATCTCCTCATGTTCACCTCCCATGGATAGTGTGTGTCAGACCGACAGTTCTACAAATAACATGCTTCCAACAATAGAATAAGGAAGAATGCGTTAACTAGGTACACACACTAGACACGCCGAATACCGCTGCTTCACCCAGCGTTTAAAATATAATTATCTGTCCATCTATAATATATATAGTGAATTAATTGAAATATTCACGTATATTTCAGAAAGAACACGCGTGTGTAATTATTATTCTAGCCTTGATAATAGATCTGCTGTCTCCGGACCAGAGTAATATCATTTGATTCTGTTCTCTTCGGTTAATTGGTCTATGACTGAATATCTCTGAAGGTTGTTCTGACAACAGTGGCCGGTATTTCCTCCCGAAACCTACTTTAGCATAGATCTTGCAAACATTTATGTTGAAGTTCGGATTGATATTATGCCCATGCAGCATACATCCCCGTGTTTTTCCGTCTCCTCTGTTGTACAGTGGTCTCCTGCACAGAGCAAATAACATTTGTAAGGATGAGTTAATGGGAAACTTGTCAGGAAATCCCTGTGTGGACAATAGAATTAATCCGATTGACCTGCACAATCAGCTCTTTCGGCTGACATTCTCAATTGAGTTTGGTGATTTATTTAAAGAGTCTGCTAATTGCACGGAACTTAACTTAATTAATTCACAATTCACATATGCGCGCTTTTCACACCATCTTGCGCTAACCCCCGCAAGAGCCAATATGGTTTAGGTTGTCATCTGCAGTTCTGGCGGATGACGTCAGCCGGGTATAAAGCAGTGGAGAACTTGGGATGGACCACAAAAACAAGTGACTGTAGCGATTGATTGTACTGGAAATCGGATCAGCGAACGGGGTCGATAAATTAATAGTTTTCTTGAAGACCATCGACCCCTGAGCAGACTTTGTTTTACACCGAGCTAACAACCGAAGTACTAACCTATTTGTGTCCTCGTATTTGTGTGTGATGCCTGCTGGCATGTTCAGCATCGACAGTATTCTGGCTGGGAGACCCAGTTGCAAGGAATCCGTAGTCCTGCATCGGAGTACCCCGGTCGTGTTTTCCAGTCTGGCTGACTCTATGTACACGGCTGCTGACTTTAACGGACTCTATTCGCATTCTTCGGGAAGCTCACCTGCAAACATTCAGCCACTTGGCGGAACGAGGATTGGGTACAACAACTATTACTACGGGCAACTTCACGTACAGGGGCCCAGCGGCCCAGCATGTTGCGGTGCGGTATCGGCCATCGGTTCACAGCAGTGTCCATGCATTCCAACAGGTAGGATTTCAACTTCTTTTTAATCGCATGTGTGACAGAAGCCTAAGTATTTTGCCAAGGTCGGTTGTACTATTATTTGCGTTTGTTAAACCGATTGTTAAGTTCGCGTTTTAATTTTAAAGACGAACGATAATCGCCGTCGAACGCATCGTTTGTCTGTTAATGCTCGAAAAACCTTTCCGTAAACTTTCTAATGCACTTATGCAATTGAATGATTGCTTCGTCTAGAAATGCTTTTATTGTAATATTCGATGCCATTGCTAATATTCGCTCGTTTTTTGTGCAGGTTATGAAAGTGCCGGCTCGATGCTTCTCTCACCCCTACCTCACCAGATGATGTCCTACATGAATATGGGTACCCTGTCAAGGACTGAGCTCCAGTTATTGAACCAGTTGCACTGTCGTCGGAAGAGGAGACACCGGACGATCTTCACCGATGAACAGCTGGAAGCCTTGGAGAACCTTTTCCAGGAAACCAAATACCCAGATGTTGGCACCAGAGAACAGCTGGCGAGGAGAGTGCACCTTCGCGAAGAGAAAGTGGAGGTGAATATCTTAACTCTTTTCAGTTCATTCGCGTGGGGTTAACACAGGCTGATTATTACCTACTTTGTTTCGTAGCGATGTAATAAGACCGGTGTTAAAATCCGCAAAACCGCAAATTGTCACCGACTCATACAAATCACGATCAATGCAAAATGCCATTAAACGTCCTGGGTGATACAGTAACAGGCTATTTTGCTAAATGCGCTACGCCGTTCTTATTTTTTCGACTTCCGTGTACGCATTCAAATGAAAAATCTGCATGATAAGCAACTGTAACTCTCCACTACAGGCTTAATGTTTCCCACATGCGACAATTTCTGCCATTTAGTTTTAAACTTCGGGAGAAGTGATTTTTTTAACGTTACATTTTGAACCCAACTTCACGTATACGCATTTATGTAATGGTCATTATTAAAAGTATTTCTGATAATACTAAAAACAGACAAGACAGTTTATGCCTGTTACAGTACTTCATAAAAAGACTTGAGCGGATCGGTGTTCTTACAAAAATCTAATGCAGACATGTTAAACGATATACTTTTAATTTTCCTTAGGTGTGGTTCAAAAACAGAAGGGCAAAATGGAGAAGACAGAAAAGATCATCATCGGAAGAGTCAGAAAATTTGCAAAAATGCCACAAATCATCTAAAACAGCAGGAGGGAAAAAAGATGAAGGCAAAAGTGACGTGGATTCAGATAGCTGATATTTAAATAAATCCAGCAGAAAACGCCGAAGATGTGGATACGTATTTCATGCACATTAATAGAGATACATTTTGTAGATATTGTAAATGGTTAAATACAGTGTGGAAGTACGTACTAAAATTAGTTGCGATGATGTTGCACAGATGTATAGTAAATATTACTTTTATTATTGATATTTATGTTTAATTTAAGAAAACTGTAATACAGGAACACTCACACAAGCATCTTTATTACTGACGTGTGCATAGTTTTAAGTCTGACGTCTTTCCTCGATTAATAAATATTACATGCCATAATTGATGTATTTTTGTACGCTCAGCGCAGACTGTACAGATTCATTGAAAAAAAAAACGAATACGCATGCATTCCCATTTACATGGTATTTAAAGTGAAGAGATTATTGACTGGGATATTTATTTTGCTTTTTATTTTTTAAAATAAGCAAGTCAAGTATGCATTCTTTAATTTCGGTCCTGGATGTAATTCGTTTTTAACTTTTTTATTGTAAAATCTTATTTTTCGTTAAGAATGACTAACGGAACAGTTCCACTCATTAAATGAACGATAAACGATAACGTATTACTTTGTGTTTTATTTCATTTAAAGCAAAGTGTATTCTTCACCCTTTCAATTATTAATTTTTAAGTATAGGCTACATTAATTTGCTTATAATGCCTTGATATCATGACATCCCCAAAATTTCGAACATATAGGCTACTACATATTTACTTTATAATTAATTATATCTAGTTATATTTGTGTGAGAAATAATGTTTTGAAAGCGAAGCAGGTTTTATTAGAAAATAAAGTATTGACAACTGAAGAGAGTATTAAACATTTGAGTATGAGTATTCACTTTTAAATTCACTCATATAATGAAATTAAGATTCGGATACCTGAAATACGTTCCATAGTATCATTAACCATGTCATGAATTTATAAACATGTTTACATCCACATAGCATAAAAAGTTAAAGGATACCGAAAAATTAAGACCAAAGTTAGGACCATAATTACCAAAGGACCGTCGCGTGATTCCGCGTGACAGCTGTGTTTCCGAATATAATTATGCGCACCAAATAATCTAAATTATACACGAAATGGTCTCTTTGATACCTACAATAATACATTCATCTTGAAATAGGCTATGCCGCAATGTTTTTATTGATCATTTCACATTGACTCGTTGAAGCACTACCTCCCGATAACGGCATGTATCCCATACCTAAAATATTTTACGGGATTAACGAAATTTAATTATTGTGGTTGACATTTTAACAAACAACAAAATAGAGGTCTAAATTCAACATCTTATTTCGATTAGGCGTATTATACATGTGTATTTTATCATTTGCGTCAAATTAATTGAGCTATAACTGAACCCCTATCAACATGTGGATTATATCAACGAGAAGTAATGCACGATGGTGATGAAGTCTGAAGAGAGACGGAACAATTGTCAGTTTAAGGAAACAAGTCAATACTTTCAACTGATTGAGTAAAAAAGAAGTTTGCACTCTAGGCTCTTGTCGGAGAATATGTTATCATTTATAAGATCAGGACAAGCTACTACATTACTCTTCGAGTAATTCATGTAAACTAGGACAAGAGTTAGAGAAACAGGACGTAGTGCAAATGACAAAAATTTAAAAACGAGCGCCATTCTGTACAACCAGTTAAAGGGTTCTTCAAATAAACCAATGTCTACATCTGTATTTGATGCTTCCTCACTGAACAGATTTACTATCGATCTTTTTGTTTAGAAGTCCAAAGGACATTCTTGTTACAAATTTTAGATGAACTGTTCGGCTAAGTGTCTGTAGTGGTAGTAGAAGCAACTGTATGAGTGAGAAGATGGGCCTATTCGGATTCGATTTTGATTTGAGCGCTGTCAAATTTAAAGCTCGGATTTTAATGGGTGAGTTGGCGGGATTATGTGTGCGCTACGGAATAATAACACCTCTAATATCTCCCGCAAAGGAACAGCAGAAGTGCGCATCAGTGAGCCCTTTTAGTTCCCGAATTTACTTTTATTCGTAATTCAAAGTTGGAATCTTAGAAAAGAAAAAATGATATAGCTCATAAAAATATTCCAGCTGCAGCCTTTGCTGCATTGCCCATACACGTCTTTATCCCTGCATATAAACAAATGGAATTAAATTAGAGATTGGCCATAGCATTTTGGGATTCTGCTCGTTCTACATAGAACCAACTTTCCAGGTCAAACCAGACAACAGCGTTGGAGAGAGTTTGATATTGGACTGGACACAACTTAATAAATTAAATATAAAGATTTACTATTTATTGTGGAGGAGGGATTGGGTATGAATGAATCCAAATTAAATACTGGGAGGAGGGGAGAGTTCAATACCCGCTGCCCCCCATCCCCC
>JAODKC010000043.1:12143372-12153727 GCA_026777985.1 Mormyrops attenuatus
CAATCGGGGTATCCTATAACCTGCTCTTTCCTCTTGAACACCATTCTGGGTATCCTCACACCTGCTATATCCTGGGGAAAACCGTTAAGAGTACTACCCCCCCCCCCCCCCAACCAGAGCAGCAGAAAACAATTTTTTGTCAATTCATCTATATTAAAGACATTTGCAAAGGGTATCTGACTGCTAACTAGCTAGCTTGTATCTGTTTCAGAAGCAAAGGGGTGAAATATTAAATCTAGTGTAAATAAGTGTAATGTAAATAACCATAAGTACAATGTCGCCTATAGGGTGTGCCGGCCATGCCAGGGAACACACTGCCACACTGCCCTCTCATCTAACCCCAGGCAAATCAATCAGTACTGATCTCTGCAGCCTTCTGCTACCTCCTGCTATTCCAGGTTTACAAAGTGACAGGCTAAGCTTACTGAGCAAATGCTGTTTTTAAGCTGCTTGAATATATGCATACAAATGTATGAGTATTTATTTGTGCAATTTGTGTAATTGAATTACGCATTTTCTCTCTCTAAGTGAGGGTTCTTCAGCTGTCATTAAACTAGTGACCCTCAAACTACATCAGACCAGGGCTGGGGGCCTCGTGCCTCTAATTCATGAGCCCGTAAATAACTTAGAAAGAGTTTTTCAACCCTTGTGTAAACCGGACAATAATACTGACATTTCGTCAATTCACAAGACATCTCTATGGACCCCAGACACCCCTCTCCAGTAACAATTTCAGTACTTATCAGTGGAAGCCCTAAAAATTACTTGTAACTCAAACGATCCATGTTAAATACATGCTCCATAGTTGTTGCCCTTTTATGTTTGATCCTGGCTGATATTATCTTTGCTTACTGTGTGGGCGTATCTGTTGCTCTTTTTTTGCTCCGTTCTATTGCCTTTTTGGAAAGCAAAGCAGTTCTGTTTTCACAGAACCACAAGAAAGCAAAAGAATAAAAAAAGCATTGATCACAGAGTTTCACAGTATACATTATCCTGCTACTTGAAAATGCATAGTAATGTAATGCAGAATATAGATATATCTCTTCCTCAGTGCATTCAAATATTTATATGCACTGTACCAGAGTAAATTTGACTGAACTATGTAAACCATGCAGGAAGACTTTGAGGTTCCACTTGGTCTTTCTGTCTATGAAGTTATTTTCTGCTTGGCTTGTCCACAGAGCACACATCAGCCTCAAAGTGATCTTTCGAGTGAATTTCTTGGAATTTAAGTTCTATTTCAACAAACAGGGTACTTCTTGGTCAGACCGGAATTCTCTCTCTGGGCTGTCAGTGCAACGGCTGGCAGAACCTGATGCAATTCCTTTGCATGCTCTAAACACCAGGGGCCTCTTGATGACAAGCACAGGGACCACATGAGTGTCTGAAGGGGGGCATGAGGATGTTTTTACAAGGTCTGCTCTCCTCAGCAAAGTCATCGCACAGGCCTGACACGAAGTCTCCCTGGAACACTTAAACAACGCCTGTCAGGCAGTCTAGCAATTCCTTCCTGCTGCATGTGAGGTTTGTTCTAGCACCCGCGAGAGCATGAGGCCCATGAACAACATCTCTGCACCTGATATTATTATGCAGACTTATTTTTCATTTATCTCTATCATTCTGCGGCCTCAGAACAGGCCAAGCACGTGGGTCACATGTCAGTGCAAACTCCACTCTCCACATATTTGGCACCATCGATTTCAAAAAACATTGATTCCCCGTGTCCCTAGACGAGTGTCCAAACATGATACAGCACATTGACCCTGGGCGATTTCGTAAAGTTGCTTCTTAGAATCCTGACGGCCTGAAGGACATGCACATATCATATCTGCAGTAATCTCATTTTTAATCTTGAATTCTTGAGGCCAATACATGAAGAACTTACATTTTTCATATAGTTTCTGAACCACGCACTTTTCATGACTTTGAGTTCTGTGCACGTTATGATGTCTTTTCCTTCAGCACAAGATTTGTAACATCAAGTAGTTAATGATTAACAGATTGCAAAAATAACAAAGGACCAGCTCAATTAATTTATAAATAACTTGCACTAAGTGAAGCCCCGTCGCACTAATATCACTAAATTAGCAGTAAAATATGGCTAATTAGGTCACATTCTGCAAAAGTGCAAGGACATTTTTGCCAAGTCGTTAATGGACAGTAAAATGTAATACTTAGTGCTGCATGAAGATGGATGGCTATATAAAAGCACATGCACTGTTATATGATACATGATCTAAATTAATTATAGCTGTATCTCTTTTCAGAGCAAACTAAAGTAATTATATAAAATTACCCAGTTCAAAAATGAGTCAAGACATGCTAATGGTTTACATAGCAACAAAAGCTTTTTTTTGTCACTACAAAGCATATGATGTTATAATCAAATGGCTCTAAAGGTCAAGTGAGTTTCCATACAGTTATGCACTTAAATGTCATTTCTTGTTAGCGATTTTTCTGACTATTGACAATATCTTTTTTGGCACGGTATTTTGCATAATTATTTTAAGCCTTGACCATATTGCACTGCATGTATGGATGTCCCATGCAATTTAATACATTGTTGTGGTTGATTTTCTTCTTATATTTAACAAACTGTTTCAAAACATTCAAGTATTCCGAAACGTTTACTCAATCACTCCTGCATTTTAGCAGAATGGAAGGTGGAGATTTATATTCAAGTCCCAGTGAAGCGATTTAGATTTTGTAGTGTATGTTTAGTGATGGAGCAAATTTTGTATGTTCGAAACACATTTCCACCCATTCATCTTCCCACCTTGGACATAGTTTCAGGAAAAGCTGGACTCAATCCCAGCTGGCATTGTGCACAAGGCAGGATACACCCTGGATGGGATGCCAGTCCATCACAGGGCACATGAATGCACACAGCCATACCGACAACTAAGACACACCAAATAGCCTAACTGCACATCTTTTGACTGCCGAAGAACAGGGTGACATGGAGAGAACATACAAACTCTACGCGTGTGGTATGGAGGCTCAATTCATATTTCAGTGCTGGAAGTGTGTGGTGACAGTTAGCCACTGAGTCTCTGGACTGGCAGTGAGCAATACTCAGGTACTGTATGAGTTACTGTTATGAAAATACAGAGTTTGTAAATGTTATGTCACTTTCATCTACATTTTCTTGTACATAGCAATGATTTAAATGCTTGATATGAATTCAATATAAATGGTCTTGAAATATTATTGCTCATTTTCAGTTTATTACCAATAAATGCGATTAATTTGGCTGAAGCCTGAAAGGTCCACTGTGTCTGTTTGGTAACAAACTAAAAAAAGACTTCTTATCATATTCAGTGAAGAATGACAAACACAAATGGCTTTGTAACTCAGTTTTGATTATTTCGGTTAGTCTAAGGTTTCTGAATGCATAAGAATTGGCTAAAAGCAAAGCAGAATTTATTATCACATTTATTAATAAATTAAAAACCATCCATTTTGTATGTTTCCTTGGAAAGATTCACATTCTCATTTGAACAAGGTCATGTGGACGCTCGCCCTAATTTGATTGGATTATCTATATTAGCAATTTACTGAGGCATTTAAACATATTTGTAAAATCAGGAAATTTGTAGGATGGACTTCACCACCAGGTCTGATGTACGCTGTTATAACTCACAGTGACCAGACAGCGAGTCGAGGGTGAAGCATTCGGAGGGTGGTAACCTGGTTAATGTTTACTGAGGTTATGCTGTGGTGGGGAGTTTGCAAACTGGGGGTGTCAGCATTTGGGAGAGTACAAAAAGGCAGCCTTTCTTTCGGCAGGTCCTCCATCTGGAAGATCTCCTATATGGTAAGCAGAAAATCTGTCATATCTCAGGCTCATTCAGGACAATATTACGTGAAATGATTACATGTAATGCTGCCAAGAGTTATTAACATTACATTTATTGCTTTTAATATTCCTTTTAGATACAGTGTTTCCTTGGCTTGAATATTCTTTTAGAATGCAGATCCATCCACCTTCAAACTGCATTATCCTAGTCATGATTGCATCAGGGGGGTGGGCTTCCCGGAGCCTGTCCCAGGTAGCATAGGGAACAAAGCAGGACTACACTTTTAATAAGATGCCAGTCCACCACAGCAGAGGTGGGATTTTAACCCACCTCGCTGGAGGTACCACACCACCCTGAAAGTTGGGATGTTTAAGTTATTTATTTACTGACTTCTACATTTGGGTTCTGAAATTCTTCACCATATATTACTAAAAATGCACTAGTTCCAAAATATAAGCAGTCAATAAGCTGAAAACTAGCTAATCAATCATTAATCAAACATAAAAACATTTCATGAGATGTGGTGGAGATTTTATCATTTCATTGCATCCGCTTCGATTACCAGTTTAATTATGACTCTATAATGTGATTCTGTAACAGGAGAAACAAAAGTATGTTTAATAAGGCAATCCCCAATTCCCCCACAGTCTCATTTCAATAGCCATGGACACCAATATCTTTACTTCCACATTCAATATAACACGCTCAAACCTCTGTGCATAGCATATGTGTCTGGCAGCTGCATTGAAGCAAGTTTATTTGATATTTGATATTGTCTGTCATTATCACACAAGTATAATAAACTCATTTGCATGCAGTAAAAGCATTAAGATCTTATTCTCGAGAATAAAATGCAGTTACCTGAAAAACTAGGTAATGTGTTCATTGTGCTGTGCGTATTTCAGCAACACAGTCCTTTGATGTGAAGGGAGATGTCAGACATCTCTAAAATGACAAATAACATTATTGAACAACTGACTGTTTATGGTTGGCACACATGGATTTTGCAGTCGTCGGCCGGGACTGATTTATTGATTTTTCCTTTACAGATTGAAATGCAGGGCTACCTTTGCCTAATTGCCTCCCTCCTTCTCGCAGGGGTGTGTGCAACCCCTGTAAGCAAGGAGAAACATTCTGCAGAACACCACGACCATCTCCACCATGACAAAGACCAGCCTCACATCCACAATGAGGCACAGGAGTCAGCTGTACAGCTGCTTTCCCCACACAATGCTGACTTTGCCTTCGCCCTCTACAGGCATCTAAGCGCCCATAAAAATGATTCCAAGCCTAAAAATGTGTTCTTCTCCCCACTGGGTATCTCCAGTGCCCTGTCCATGTTGGCCGTGGGCACCAAGGGCACCACCCATGAGGAGCTGTTCCAGACCCTCGGCTACAGCAATCTCACCCAAGCGAAGGTGAACGAAGCGTACGAGCACATGTTTCACTCACTAGGCCACAGCCAAGGGGAGCTGCAGCTGGATTTCGGAAATGCAGCCGTCGTGCAGGAAAACTTCAAGCCTCTAGCTAAGTTCTTGGAAGACCTCAAGCACTACTATCATTCTGAGGGCTTCACCGTCGACTTCACCAAATCAGAAGAGGCGGCCAAGGTGATTAACGATTTCATCGCTAAGAAGACTGAGAACAAGATCACCGATATGGTGAAGAAATTGGATGAAGACACAGTTATGATGCTCATCAACTACATCTTCTTCCGAGGTATGTTTATTTGGTAATGTTTTACATGAACTGTACCTTCAAAATGCATTCATAGAACATTCATGAGCTGCATGAAAGTATACCATAACATCCAAACATACCATGACGGCTTTAATATACACTAAAAACAAACATTATACAATTATATGAATATTTTAATGTTTGTTATTATCACATAATGTGTATTTATGTATAATAAAGCTGTTAAGGTATTTTAGGATGTTACGGTAAACTTGCTCATGAATGTTCTATGAATGTATTACTACAGCATTACGAAGGGGCACTGAATGTTCTATGAATGCATTATAAAGGCATTATGAAGGGGCAGTTAATGTAAAGTGCTCCTGTAAAAATCGAAACCCTACTCTTCACGGATTGCTTGACATCAAACAATATTAAAGCAAAATGAAAGCAGAGTCTGAATGCTTTGATACAGTCAAATAATGTGTCATTTCATTTTTCAGGAAAATGGGAGAAACCCTTTGACCCAGAATACACCAAAAAAGCTGACTTCCATGTAGATGAGAACACCACGGTTTCTGTGGACATGATGAAGAAGTCGGGACGTTTTTGCTACTTTTACGACAATGAGAACAGCACCGCAGTGGTGCTGCTTCCTTATCAAGGCAAAGCCTCCATGATGATCGTCCTGCCCAAGGAAGGCAAAATGAAGGAGGTGGAAGAGACCATCAGCAAAGATGACGTTAAACGTTGGCACAGCTCTTTGATTAAGAGGTGAGGTCTCTCTTACATTCATTATACATCCTGATAAACATTAAAATTGTACTTTTCTGGTAGTATCCCAAAATACCATGTGCAGGGAACACAGAAACATGTTTCACGCCGTTCTTCTATAATCTTCCAGCTCTTTGGACCTCTACCTGCCGAAGTTCTCTGCTTCTGCGACTTACAGCTTGGCCAGCATCTTGAAAGAGATGGGACTCCGCACCGTTTTCTCTCACTCTGCCGACCTTTCCGGGATCTCACAGGAGGTCGGGCTGAAGGTGTCTGAGGTAATGCTTGCTGCTTCCATAAAATTACTGACACTTAAACTGCAGCACATTTGATAGCTGTGCGGCCATAGCATTCGGGACATAAACAGGGTTGCCAATTCTGCCGCATCTGGTGTGACACTCATACGCTTTCTGAATGTCATGCAAGAAATCTCACGGCAAATTTATGCTATTGCATTATAAAACTAAAATTAGCTGCATCAAAAGCATTGGGGTAGTTTGCAAACGATACAGACTATTTCAAAGTCAATTAAACTGATACATACATGCAAATGAGTGTGCAGACTTGGTCTCAAAATGAAAATCTCACAACTGGCAGCAGACCAAAGTTGGCGAGACTGGCTATAATGCCAATTGTTGTCTCTGCCCTGTAGGTTTCCCACAAGGCGATCCTCAGTGTGGATGAGAAAGGCACCGAGGCTGCTGCAGTCACCACCGTGGAGATCATGCCCATGTCTTTGCCTTGGCCCGTGAAGTTTGACCGACCCTTCTTGTTGTTCATCCTGGAGGAATCTACAAAGAGCATTCTTTTCATGGGGAAGATCACAGACCCTACAGCCCACTGATAGATAATACTTTATTTTATAGAGTTTCTACAGGATACCTTCTTAGCCTCGCATTAATGAAAAAAAATAATAAAAACTCTCATGCTCACAAAAACCTTCATCCTGGCCAAAATTCCATCTGGAAACTCTATTTTGGGGCATCCCTTTCATTGAAGAATACAGAAATGTTTTATTATTTAATTTGTTTTCATTCATCATTGATCAGGTCCTTCTTGTTATAATTTTTTTAGGTTTTTTGTAAATTGTTAACTGTTGTCCCTTAAATGATGCCATATCATGCAATAAAACAAACTGCAAAATTAAATGGAAATATGAGTCCACCGTTTTATTCAAAAATCTGGTTTGTTGGCGTAACTGGTATACTTATTGACATAAACAGAAACATTGCGAAGATTAAGGCCAATTATTTAATTATCCCAAAATCCATACGAATAAAACACTCATTTGGTTTATATTCCGCATTCAATCTCAACATTGACAGTCGGCTGTCCTGCTTCTCTTGAAGGAATGCAGTAGTTAGAAATCAGCCTTCACTGCAATCATGAAGAAACAGGCAGGAGTTAAACCTCAGTCAATAACTCTCTGTGAATTGCAAATAAGGGACCTAATACCTTTAGAAAAGTTAAGATTTATAATAAAAGGTGAATTGGAACAATTTAAGACCTCTGGGAACACCATTGCAGGCTAGTACTGCCTCTTAAGCCCTTAAACATTTTGCAATCATACTAAAAACATAATGCCCTTTATGGTAAATTCTAATACAGCTGCTGATGGAGCCCCCCCCATTTGTGTGTCTGTATTATTCTCTTGTTTGATAAGCATCCTGTAATAATAAATACAATGGTAAAAAATAGCTTGCATATGCATTTGATAATGACTACTGAGGTAATGAAAAGTGTGGCAGGGATCTCCTGCCTGAAATTTCCTGCACACCACACTCTGTTATTGACCGTGCAATTGTTTTCACGAGCCTATATCATTGGTGAGGTGGAGTAGCACTGGGGTTTTGATTTCTCCTGGACAGAAAGTTGAGAGAGGGAAAAAATAACACTATCGTTAGTGATTGGTGAAAATTCTAATCTAATCTAATCTAATTTAGTTTCCTTAAGCATACTTGAATGATGGATTTCCGTGCAAAATAATTTCATAAATGGGCAAGGTATACTACTTGGTTGTTTCCTCGCTATTTTCCTGGGTGGGGCTGTCATATAGGATTCGCCCTACAGAGTGAAAACTGTTCTCTTGTCAGGTGTCTTCCAAGAATTTCTAACATGGGCTGGTTTTCAAAAGCTCACTTATCAAAATACTGTACTGATTCTATGTACAGTCCTTATCTTCTCTTGAAAAGCAATCAAAGTGCACCACCCACAGTACCATGAGAGGTCACCCAAAACCAATTTCTTTTCCTCAAAAAATAATACCCAAGTAAGCAAAGGACACATTAGGATCATGATTTAAAGCTTTGACGTTTTTTCCAGTTCATTACGCCACTTACTCCTTCATTACACTGACAGTATACTAACTTTCCCACAGCAACACTCAGCACTGAAAACTGTAGCACTGACTTGTGGAAGCTACTGACCAGCTATTACAAGGGTGGGCAGGTCTCTTGCCAGGGGGGTTCAGAGACAAAACTACATGTCAGTTAATGAGAGACCCTATGTTGCGTTTGGATAGGACTGATACAGATTGGTGGTGTTTACAACCTTTACAGTGCAGTGTTTTCCCTGTTAACATTTCTTCGTGGCGAACCACCACTGCAAAAAGAAAAAACAAACAAAAAAAAACACTTTTTAATCATCTAATCCAGCCTCGGTGATTCCGGCCCCCACTGCCCGTGCACGCATTATGGAATTTAGCTAGTTAACAGCAATAATAGACTGTATTACACTGTCATGTAGCAGATGTTCTTATAAAGCTCTGATGAAATGAGCTTACTTAGGTATTTTCCAAGAAAAAGAAAAACAGATGAGTTATGTAAACAGATCAGGGATTTAGTTTAGGTGGTGCTGGGGGGGGGGGACACGCATCTCTCTCCTTGCTCTCTTAAACTCCCCCCCACACACACGCTGAAACCTGCATATCGCAATTTTTCCAGTGTGGTGTGGGAATTGGAGCAAAACAGTGAGAGTCTAAGTGTTAATCTACCCCGCAGCGACCTAGTAACATTAGCGGTAACTTTCTGACACGGCTGCAGTGTGAATGCGAAACTGTAACAGATTACTTTGTTCTAGGGGTTTGGAGGCTCCTCACCCTTTATTCACTATATTGATATTGGCTGGGAGTAGCTACGCGGCACCTCTTACTTTACCACTACGGAGGACTGAGTGGGAATGAAAATGTATCTATCCCGTGTTGTTTTTACCTGATTTATTAATGGGTTTTGTATGTGAAAGGGGGTCACACGCCGGGGGAGACACAAACTAGCCTACATGGAATTATATAATTGTTTACCTCCATAGACAGAGAGGGAACATGGCATCACTAAACAATATAGTAATAACAATAATAATAATAATATGCTTTTTTTTATTACAGGATAGCATGAATATGGATACGCGGATGAATTATTACTGTTACTTTTTGTAGTAATGTTAGTAACAATAATAGCAGTAGTAGTAAAGGAAACGTCAAATATGTTCTCAGTGCTCTTTCCGGAAAATATCAATGATGAGTATCAGCCTGAAATGTGCTACTATCCGACTGTTTCTTTGTTTCTTAGCCAGGTAGTGTTTATCAGCCTTCATCTTATGACATTATGTCAGGCTCCATCCATTCTGCCCTGGACATTATCATGTTCATTCTAATGCGAATGTGCTGTCAAAGACACAGACTGCAGATGGACTTGTTAAATATAGCCGCCCTTAAAGCCCATCTTGTTGGCTAGCTTCCCCTCCGTCCCCTCAGCACGGTCGCATATCTTCAGACACACGTCATAAAGATAATGCACAGCCGCGGGGGTGCCTTGTAATCGGCTAGTGGCCGTGTTGCACTGCGCAGCCTGTCAAAGTCATGAAATTGAAACGTACAGGATCCCTAAACTATGGAAGTAGGGAAGTGGTACTCTCTGCACAAGAGGAAGTAATTCCTGACTTCCTTTGATTCTTAAATAGATTATACTTTCAGACTTCAGATTTAATTATTATAACGATTGATATATGTTTGTGTAATACATATATGGCTTATCTACATATTTCAGTTCACTCATGATCTATTAGTAATAAATCCAGCCCCCTTGAATTAAGTCCAGCCCTGAC
>JAODKC010000043.1:12153827-12168360 GCA_026777985.1 Mormyrops attenuatus
CTGTCTTGCACTGTTCCGTGTTTTTGCACTTTTTAAATCCCTCATATTATGTATTGTCACCTTTATGCTGAACTCAGGCCACTGTATACTTGTATGTGGATGTTATAGCGAAAAAGCTCACTCAGCTTTACTGGAAAAATAGTTGAAAGACAGGTACTTGTGTGCTTATTGGCTTGCATAATATCTGCATTGTGAATGCCCTCCTGCCGGCCTATACCTTTATTTGCTTACTGTATGTGCTTTGTTTCTTACTGTATTGTATGGATGAATCCAAACTTTGGCCATCTTACGGTGCCATGGTGATACTCACCAACTTATTTGTTTCGGTAATTTCAAGATGGCTGAAATTGTAGGGAAGAGGAGGACATCACCAAGCAGCAGGACCCAGGAGCAAGAAAGGGTGTTTATCTCAGAATATCCCAGCATTGAGAGCAGTGAGCAGTTTTGCTGATATATATGACCAGCCAGGGGTTGAACACTCCCGACTGGAAGGGAAATGGAATTGAAAAAGTGAGGGGCATCATCTCAGACTGGATATAAGTTATAGGGCTGTGAGGAATTTACACCTGCGCAGGGGGGAGAGGTGCAGGAGGATTGTCCTTTGGAAGAAAACATTGGCTTGAATTCATTGTTTAGTGGCAGCTCTAAGTCAGTTTTTTGACCTAGAACTCAGACCCCATCTGCAGCCACTGATATCTTATATCTTTTCAGTAGGTCCCTTCCTTCAGCTGCAGGCACAGTGCAATGCCTGGGGATGGGGGCAGTGAGAGGCAATTACAGAGATCTCAGGCCTCCACTAAATGGTACACAGCAAGAATAGTTGCATTATGCCAGATGTGAAAGGAACCGCAAGGTTGTCATACCATGTGACCACAGCAACTGAGGGTTAGCAGAACAATATGACCGGTTACTCCCACTTCATCGATTGACTTTCAGGGCTGTCTTGGTCCACGTGATCGAGGAGTCGTGTGCATGTGTGTCACTGTGTGAAAGGTGATTAGACTGAAGAACGGCAGTGTAGAATATAGCCACCATATATACCATATATGGTATGTAGTAAGGCTAAGCAGTGCTAGCTAGCTGGAGGGAGATGGCATAGAGCAACGGAGAATTCAATAGGAACATGGGATTGTTCTACTGAGCCCCATCGGCAGCGAAGACCAGGTGGCCAGGTCATCAGCAACTATGAGTCACCTATCTGAGGAAGAACAAAAGGTGAGTAAACTGTGAGTACAGCAACTCCCACTGGTGCCAGACATACACATTTTATTTTTAACTGGAATGAGTGGGGAGGCATAAGCTTATGAAAGCAGCAGGGCAGAGAAAATCAAACAATTAACTTGGCCCTGGTTGGTGAAACTAGTACTCAGGGTTGACAGCCATTGGGTCACTGGTTGCTAGGTGCACAGCTGTGGTGACTAAGAGGGACTCGAGTGCTGAGTTACAGTGCGTCTTATGAACGACAGTGTCATTATCCATTGAAATCATCTGGAGGTTCATATTGCCATGATGAATGATCATGCCTGTGACCAGTAGCACTGGAAGTAGGGGTGCTGAGGGTGGTGGTAATGCAGTGTCAGTACACTGCAGGGCAGTGTGCCCATTGCTATAAAGTTCGTCAATAGGGTTGCACAATAAATTGTAAAAAAAAACTCAGTCTCGATTCACACCTCTATGCGATCTCATTTCTAAATTACAACCGTTCTTCTGCATGCTATTACATCATTACACCTTCAAGAAGGTACCAAAAGAATGGTACTTTAAGGTGTTGGTGTTCCACTGGCGTAAAAATGGTACCAGCACTGAATGACATCACAACGTGAGGCGGGGTATTTTGTACTGAATTCTAAAAACGACTGTTATATTATTGGGCTGGGAGAGGTGTGATTTTAATACTAACATCACATGTTATGCACGTGCAATTCTTACATCACTAGTAAGGCTTTTTCATGCCTTCAGATCTGTATATGGACATTATAGCACAGGGAGTTTAGGTTTTGCTTAACCATTTTCATAAGAAAAACAAACTTATCAAGTTTTGAAATTTTAATTATTATTCCATTTCAAGTATCTAGTATATCTTTACAAATCAGTTTACAGTTTACTTCCACCGCCTTTGCATGAGCGCTCATCATAATCATTTTCATCCTAGCTATTTAGATCACTCCGAGATGGGTTTGTGAGGAATTTGGGTTGAACTCCTTTTTTGTTTTATAAATACCCCAATGTTTATTTCAACAAAATCACATTGCAATACTTAAAAATTTTCCAATACCGTGCTGTCATAGTACATTACACAAAATACTTTATTTCTTGTTATGCTATTCTGATCTCTGGTTCTGCCGACCAGATTGCAGTTAAAGCTTGGGTCACTTCATTAGCCCACGTATCTATAATAATAATAATAATAATAATAATAATAATAATTATTATTATTATTATTATTATAATAATAATAATTGTTATTATTATTATTATTACCTCATTTACCATTGTTTTCTGAGTCTGCAACTGTTTTCAAGACAGATGTTATATTGTGTTTAGAGGCAGGCTGTGTGTATAACCGATTGACAAAGAAAGCATTTCCAGGGCCACCCCAAAGTACCGAAGTACCAAAAAACTTTTGGTATGGCTGCTTTGGTATGGCTGCTTTGGTTGCCCTAATCGAATAGCCAATCGAGCTCATGTTGGCACCGTTTCTTGTCTGTTGTCAGAAGTTGATATGCTGGTCCTGGATCAGTCATATGTTTGGCACAGTCATGTTTTGCTGTGTTTCCTTTTGCAGTTTAATTAATGCAATAAATGTTTAAATTTGAGAATAAATTATCATTACAGAGAATCGTGATCTCAATTCTAAGCAAAAAAAAGGAAAAAAATTGTGATTCACATTTCTTTCAGATTCATGCAGCCCTAATCGAGAAACACATAGCATTAAATTAATGATCTTGCACTGACAATGGTGGTACTACTGATGACCAAATCACCACTGAAATAAGTCTATTGACTGTTCCGACTTCCAGCAGCCAGAGCTCGAAATGTCTTCCTGTTCCTATGCTTGTGACTGCACTGATTTTCTAGGCATAATATCACAGAACTCAGATAAGGTCAGTGTTAAAAGACTTATTTGGAAAAGGTCAACACATAGAAAAATATAAACAAACACAGAATTTAATAATACATTTTCTGCTGAGGCAGCAGCATATCTTTGCGGTTTACTTAGGGCTGCTTCGATCAGGACGGTTGAACTCCCCGGCTTTAACCTGAGCTGTATTGACGCCAAATGAATTTCCAACCTTTGACCAGCCGCTGTGCTGCAAAAACATGCATCATCATCAAATAGCGAAATACTGACACGCTCATGAATCTTCCTTACTTTTGAAAAGCAAAGC
Source organism: Mormyrops attenuatus (assembly GCA_026777985.1). Lineage (NCBI taxonomy): Eukaryota > Metazoa > Chordata > Actinopteri > Osteoglossiformes > Mormyridae > Mormyrops > Mormyrops attenuatus. Next base: position 12,157,217 of record JAODKC010000043.1, read on the forward strand.
CTTGTATTGACAAATTAATTCTTGCAGATTATGTGACAATCTTCACATCATTAAATATATCATATCACAATATATCATATCAATAGCACCCTTTAATAGCTCAGTTTGTAGAATGACGGACTCCAGAAGCCTAATTATGGACATCCTTAGGTTGCTGGTTCAATCTTCTTGCTAACTTTAATGTAATGCATGACATAAAAACTGTTTCCAGGGTCACATGGTCCAAACAAACCACAATGGTGGAACTGGTAGTAATATTCACCATAATTTCTTTCTTCAACAATGCATTGGTAAGGTTGAAAAAAGGGCTAAATTAATTTGTGCAGAAAGATGAGTATAGCTGTTCTCCCAGGAGGAATTATCGGTACACATTTGCTAAATGTTCAGCATTGAAAAAATTATGCTAATTGTGGATGTGAGTTTGTTATGGTAAATACTGGTTATATTAATCGGCAATTAAGGAACATTTTGGTTTCCAAACAAATTATGCCAACACTGGAGAAAGCAGTTGATAAGACCGAGATTGTCCATCGGCTCAGTTATACCAAACTCAGAGATGTTGATGGAAACACATCCAACGTGCTGGCTTATCTGAGACAGCATCATCCGAGTGTGTGTACGACCAGAGCAAGGCAGAAACAGCCTCTACAAGTCTCCCTGTAGCATTTAATCAAATTCAGCTAGAGACAGGTGACCACACTTGATAGTAGAGGACACAGAATGTAGTTCATTATAATTGTTATGATGTTGTATGTTAAATTTGAAAATGTATTTGATATATATGTGCACATAAGTGTCGACAGATGCATTACCTTTGGTTTACAACTTTTTATAATTGCGTTTGTAGTTTTAATAATAAATAATCTTAGAACAAATTCTGTTTTCCCTGCTGTTCGAAAATTGCACTGAACCGTGAACTCATAACCCAGGTTTGTATTGAACTGTAAACTGTTTTGTGTACTGTTACACCCCATAATACTAAACATGAAAAAACGTGAAAAATTGCTGTTTCGTTTCTGCAGCCACTTACTTCCCCTTTCTGGTCTCACAGAAAGCTGTAGAAGGGCCATTCTTTATTTTTTTTTTATTTCAGATTTCTTAAAACTCTGCAGGTTGACCCCTGAAACGGTACGGTCACGTGATTCAAATGTCATTACTTAAAAAGCGATACTGGCTTGAAGAAGCCGGGTTTTTGGAGGGAGTGTGTCTCCAAGGAAGTTAGGGCACTCTGCCCATGACCAGGTTGCCAGATCAAATCCTTGGGTTGGCAGAGTGATTTCACTGTTGGGCCCCTGAACGAGGCCCTTAACCCCGAATTGTCCCAGGTTCTGGCTGTTCCTGCTTTCTGAATAAGTAAAACAAGTAAAATGTAAATATCATATGTACCCTAGCTGACATGTAGGAATTATAGAGACCTGACTGAAGATTAGTGATCTTTAGATAACACAACCATGCGGTGTTCCTACTTTAGCAATTAATTATGAACAAAATCAAGAGATTTCGTTTTTTTGTTCCTTGGAAATATTCAGCACCATAGATCCACTTTTTGCTTTTATTGCTGTGAAATTGCCTTGATACTTAGCTTTCTATTTTGAAAAAAAGGGATTACTTTTAACCAGAAACACTTGGCTAAAGTTAAATAAAGCCTTGTGAAATCATTCTAGATCAGCTTAAACTGCTAAGGAAATTCTTTTTTCTAGTGTACTCCCACAAAGGTCCACAAAGCCTTCTTAACCTATGTAGTCCTGTTCAAATAAATAAGTTGCCCACCACAAACTTCAACAATACAAAAAAATTGGCCACTATATAGAGTCTTATTAATAATGCCAACACAATAAGCCATGGCTAAAAATGAAAATTACTAAGGGTTAAGGCTTTAAGACCAGCCCTTGTAATTTTATGGCCTAACAAAGGCTAATCTAGCATTATCTGTAACAGGAAGAGTTGTTGATCATTATACAAGGAGTACAGCTATAATCATGGTTACAGTCATCGCTTACAGATAATTAGATGAGTTTTGCTAGATTAAAGGCAAAATATCTTCTATAAGACTGGCAAGTACGAATGAAAAAATAAACACACAGCTCAACCCATATCTATTTCTGATACAGTAAATTAACGAACAGTTTAATGACTGCTCTACCTCAGCATTGTTTTCCATCCCTGTTATCACATTTAAATCCAATTAAAAATGCAGCGTCCTTGTTCTGGTGATGCCCTGTACAGCAAGAGTTCGTTTGTTATAGCAGCCTATACCATGGCACTGTGGAGTTCTAGAATCTGAAGGGAGTGGATTGATTTTCCATAACCGCGCACATAGTGCCGCCCAGGCGAATCACAGTAGTAAATCATTAATGATTATCATCTTTAATTCCAACTAACGTTACTTAACGGAAACTTTAAAAGCAAAGAAATCGCTACAAATCATTTAGACAACGACACTGCTTCAGGGTTAGGACCAGAACTTGTGGTCAGTGATTAAATACCAAAATGATTTACTGATGTAATGCACTCGTAGTAATGTCATACTTTATTGTCCTGTTTAACCTGCATAAACAAAATTGAACGCATGTCTGGTTTTAATAATCGGTAAACAGTAAATAAGTTGAGTTTTACCCATAATGCAACTGAATATGAAAAGACACATAAAGTTTAATGTATAAATCAATGGCTGAATATAATATGTTGCATTGATTTTTTGTTTGCCCCTGGAACGCATGGCCTGGAATACATTAACCCTTAAAAGTTTTCATTTTCAAGATGACACATTTGGGTGAAGGAGGGAGAAGAGTGCCAGTGGGCACTGTCGATGAAGCTGCCCAGTAGCTGCCCAGTGGGCACTGTCGATGAAGCTGCCCAGTGCTGCCCAGTGGGCACTGTCGATGAAGCTGCCCAGTAGTGGAGAGTTCAGCCATATGGAGAAGTGGGGGAGGCGTGGCGTCTTTGTTACCGTAGCGACAAAATTTACAATCATGTTGATGGTCGACTAATCAGATATTTTCATTCATGGGAGCGATTGAGCACCATTGTTTGCTATTTATTCTGAAGTATGTGGGAAAAAAATATATGCAATACACATGTTGCATTCAAATCCACAAGATGCAACTAAAAAGACACCCTGAGATATTTCAAATTGAAATGTCTCTCCAAATCTGAGCCTTTCAATCAATGATGTGCGCCTTCTGTCCCCAGAGTTAGGGCAGTTAGTCCACTCTGAACTGTAAATTACACAGTCAAAACCAAGTGGCTAAGCACATGGGGCGAGACAAAGGCTAGAGCATTAAAATGGGACTTGTCAGCCATGTGTCTGGGCCAAGATGGCTTGACACTGGAAATAACGGACTCAGTGATCCAACTTCATTCTGGCTTCCTCTTCGCAAAGAACATAATTTCAATTAACTTCAAAATTCCACTGGCTTTGTTCCTGTTCTATTACAGCTGACAATGAGATCCAGAGAACTGTGTACAGCTTCACTTGTCCACAGGGGGAACCTTTAACATGACAGACTTAAAATCTGGAACAATTGATAAAACACTCTAACTAATTAATATTTTACATTCATCAGGTAAAACTGTCTTCTTCAGCTGGGGCTTTTGCTTGAATTCCTTTTGCCTAATGATGCCTAACGTTATGCATGAACATTATTCATATAACAAAAAAATGCTGTATGTTGAACACTGTGTTCTGGTCACATGGATGACGAACCAAGGTTTCATTTATTTGGCTTTTTTGCAAAAGTCAAAATAAACCTGACCTTCAGTATGACAGACTGAAGATTAGAAGACGTGAATACATTAAACTGCTTTGCAGCTATACAAAGCAATCCCTGGAGGTCAATGGTGGAAGATTGCTTGAATGGAAGACATTTAATACAAACAAGGAGAATTGCTATTTGCTTATGAATACTGGATTCATTGTGGAAAAAAAAATCAATTAAAAGCAAAAGACAATGGCTAAAAACAAAAACAGATTTCCCATTAGCAAATACCATCTTTAACCTATGATGCATATCATGAAGATTAAAATATATAAAAAAATATTAAAATAACTTGTAAACACTGGGCATTCATGCATAAGGCACTTCCTGTGTATTCCGTGTTGCTATGAGACATTATCTTAGGTAATCATACCTTACTGAACTACTTTAGTGTCTAAGTGGCACAATAATTTTGTATCTGCTGTTTGAACTCTGCAGATATGCATGATGAACTTCAGAAAGGAAAAATAGAAAATGAAGAGACAATACATCACATCCTCACTAGGTGGCACTGCTGAGCTGGATTTCCGGAGTCTTTGCTCCTCGGCTGAATGCGGACATTTTTATTTCTCGAGGTTACAAACGGTGCCAATCCAACAGAATTCTCACAGTACAAAAATTCTCTGTAGGGAAAAAAAGCATACAAGATAAATATAATAATAATCATTCAGCTTTTATAATTCCATGATTCAACTGGTCATGTCTGTGTGAATGACAGGGAGCTGCCTTGGCTGCCAAATCCACTGTCCATAATGCTGCTTATACATAATGTGCTGAAGTAGAGCTTTGCATAATGTCTCCTGTACACAAAGACAAATCTAAATGCATCACTGTATGTAACAAAATGGATAAACTGGAAATAAAATTAACATCAGCGCGGAATATACACAATGTTTCACATACACAGTGCAAACCGTCACGCCTATTTTTGAAATTCATGCTGAATTATATGTTTTATTAGATGAATATTATCATGAAAAATAGAAAATAAGCAATTTTTTCAAGCTCTGAGCTCAACGTGAAATAAGAGGAGCATCCAGTCCCTAGTGACCTGGTACCGCAGAACTTTAAACCGTATCCATCATATTATAGCAGATCTAAATCTAAATTAATCTGCATAATCCAAGACATCAACATTACATGGACAGCTGCACATTCTTTTCGGCCTTGACAGGGACCCTCTTTCTTCTTATTTCTGGTTAGCTTGTGGGAATTTTTATTATTCAATTAAAAACTAGGCCTCTTTCATGTTACTCTCTGGGTAGAGAGACCCCATAGACTGGCAGGTAGGACTGGGTCCGATGATACGGACTCAAAGGACTTTGAAGAATCTAAGAACCGAATGTGCCAAAAAAGTGCTGTTATTTGTCTGTACAGACATCAAATAATATTTTTGCTTTAACACGAAGATGAGGTTTACAGGATGGTCTGTATAAACAGATGTCATATAATCGTTCTCAGTTCTAACAACTGAAACTGCAGTTTTTATTTATATAGCAGTACAAATAATTGTATTTCACATGATGCCTCCCAGTTCTGACAGGATATCTAAAACAACTGTCTTAATTGCATTGTTTTCTTAGATGGGTGAGATGAATCAGTCTGCGCAGAATGAATGGACACAGAACTGAGTCAGTTACTTCAGGGCTGTTGACTGTGCTGATGATTATCATGGAGCCTGGATGTCACACCAGCGGTTTCGCAGCATGCTGCGGCTCAGATGCTATAGGCTGATTTATACTGCCGTGCAGAATCTACGCTGTGGCCTGACGTGCAGTCCCCCTCCAGAAATGCAACTGTATATTATGGCAACGCAGACCATGCACAAGTATAAATGCTCGCAACGGCATAGTCCACATGCGTAGGCTACGGAGTAAGCACTGTGCAGACGCGACACGTAAGTGTAAATCAGCCTAAAGGCAAATGAGTGGCAGTCATAATTCATAGCAATGGCAGAGGACAGCACAACTTTTTACAGCTGATCGGAAATGTGAAACGTCGCAAGACTGCAAATCACATTTAGTGTCATTTTATGCCCTACATGTAATGTTAATGAAGCATAACTGATATTCCAAAAGGATTATGCATTGTGTTCTGTAACTTTGAATCTTTCTACCACTAAGATAGATGAATAGATAGATAGATAGATAGATAGATAGATAGATAGATAGATACTTTATTGATCTCCGGAGCGAAATTCTAGGTCCCAATGAAAATCACAACATCAACATCATCCTCATCATCATTATTAACAACAACAACAACAACAACAACAACAATAATAATAATAATAATAATAATAATAATAATAGAATTTGTACCCCCTTCTGATGATTCAATATCTCAATTACGTTTTTACCTGTATTCTGTATTGCTTGTAATTACACTGTTTTCTGACTCTGCCAATGTACCTTGGACACCTAATTTAAATCAAAGCCAATGTGATTCAAACTGTCATCTAATCAGCGGCCATTTTCCGTCCTGAGATTCCCTCATTACCGTCTTGCTTAACGGACACGCAAAGTGATTCAGGGGTCTTTCAAAGCTAGCCAAGTCTGCAGAGGTCTTTGCGAGCAGTGCTGTCCTGAGCGGGGTGCAGAGGCTGCCTGCTGCTGAGACAGGAGCCTCCAGAATATCACATGTGCAGCTCCTGAATCACATGATACACCACAGTGATCCCGAGTAGATGACTAACATGCACGTTCCGTCTCACCCATGTTCTTGGGGTGCTGGAAGGAAGCGGTCTCTACATGCATGGTGGGAATGGATACTGGCCAAGGAACTAAACCCTATCTGGGAGCGAAAGTAAGGAGCGAGCCTATGGGAGGCTCAGGCTGGGATTTGGCCAATCTTGCGTGTTTCTGTGCAGAGTGATCACCACCTGCAGTGTACAGGGTAATGAGTTAATGAAAGCCAATCAGCTCATTTTAGCCTTGGTGTCTAGTCAGGGCTATTTAGTGGGTCAGGAGAGCAAAGAAACTAGGAGGGTTATGACTGTGTCCGAATTCAGGGGCTACATCCTTCTAAAGTCTCCTACAGACTGTGCGATTTCAGCAATCGTATGAGTTTATTGCAAGCCACACTTTGAAGCCTGGATACGACGGCAAGTTGGATGTATGTAGACTGTATGATGATAACATCTACTGAATCACAGGCTACGACACAAGTCAATATACAAGAATAAAATGTTACCAGTGTTGGTTGGTTAGTAGACGTAGGTTGTAGAAGCAATCATATTGTGAGCTGGTCATGCTAAATTTCTGACTGTCAAAATTGTGTCCCAGCCTACAGTATATTTGGTTGCAAGACCGTGACAACATTCAACCCAAACCCAAAGATATCGCCACGATTCTTTCAATTGGCAGTCTTTCTCATTTTCCTTTCCCATCTCAAAAGCTCCTTCAAATGCAGTCTAGAAATGCGTCCTTTTGCCGAGTCGTGAAGGCACCACACAAAGGATCCTTTGCAGCCAAACATATGCCAAGATTCACTGCGCAGAGGTAAAGCTGGAGTGTCCCAGCTGGCCAATAGGAGCGGTGCTTCTTGAATCAAGGGTAAGGGCAGAAACAGCTGGTGACGCAAACAGGAAATTATCTGTACGCCAGTACGTCCCACAGAATGCTTTCCATTTCACCTTTGTTGAATGCACCCTACAAAGACTATCCCCTTTCCAACATGTCCTTAGAAGGATGTAGCCCCTGAATTCGGACACACCTCATGTGCTGGGTCAGCAGTGACCTTTGGTGTTTAGGGGTTTTGGTGCAGATTTAAGGGGCCCTCGTCCCTATTCTGCAGTGTTTCATTAACAAAAATACCATCAGTGTGTTGAATCCATACTACCCCGGGCCTTTGTACTACCCCGTGCCTTTGTACTACCCCGTGCCAGTCCTCTGTGCTGTAACCTGCCGCATAGGAAGAGCAACATGCACAGTAAAACGCAGCAAAAGCCTTTAAAATCTGAGTTTTTCCAGCGCAGGCGGAAACTCGCGCATGTGTCATGGCGATGTCAAGAGATGCCAGAGCATAGCAAATAAAAGAGCTTGGATTCATGGGAACGGTCACATTTATTGTGCTAATCATTTGGAACATTTTTGCATCTGTGTGCATTTGTTCTTCCTGATTGCCTGGTTTACAGAGGCTATACCGCGTGAAGTTAGCTGCTCCATATTCTGTGAACCATTCTGTTTTTTTTATTCTTTCTATAATGCAACCAGTGGAGATAATAAAAAACAACGACTGATTGACCTGAACAAACATGACAGTGTCCGCTACTATTTCCATAATGCAAGACTGCGGTGTGCAGGCCAACATAGTGCTGTCTCTCCAGTATGGACTGACTGTTTGTGCCAGTTGTGTGTTGCACAATCCCCAAGATAGATTTTTTTTCATTGAGTCGGAGAGAAGCCTCCCAGAATGCAAAGTTACCCGCTGCTTCCTCCCATATTTTCATCTTCCAAGAATTGTCCAAATGGGGTGTGGCTACATTATGGTATAAACAGAACCGTTAACTGCAGTTTATTTCGCATATTTATTAACCTTAGTGAGTTCACTGTATTTTCTTAAATTTATACTTATTTAGCAAATTGTGAAGTGAACAGACAATTCCTTCAAGTGACAGATCATGATACAACAAAGTACCTTCAACAAAATAATTCAAATCAGCCCCTGACACCCGTTAAAAGTCATCACGCTAGAAGAACTTCAAAAGAAATTTTGAAGAAAAATTCAAGAGCGTTACCGTGTAACGAAAAGAAGAATAAAAAAAACCTTCAGAAGCCGTCTCCATGTCCCTGATCCCCCTGTGATCTCCTGTGCTCTCCGTGTGCTCTTCTCCTTCCTGAGACCAGCTGTCTCTTCGCGAGCGTCACACTGTACTCATTTCGGCGAGATCCAGCTTGGCAGCAGTAGAAGAAAGAAAACTGCATGTCCCTGGAAATGACTAGATGTCACAATCTCTCGCCACCTCACTCCGCCTTCTCGCAAAGTAGCAGTGAAAGCTAATTCAAGAATATTACAGCTTAATTTCCAGACGCAGTAGCCGCATATAATTTCAGATTTATATTCATGTAACTTACTGTATGGCATGTGGCGAGATTATAACTGTAATTGAGGTCGACATACAAGCGCAACCAAAGATCTATTTGCACTGAGGCACGCCGTGGCACTTAACAGTCCTGACTTGTTTGTTAAAGGATTGCCCGGCTCCAGTGGTAAGTCACAGTCAGGGCTTTCCTAAAGAACATGCAGGTTAAATGTAGGGAAAAAAAAAAGATCCAGAAAGTTTGGGGTAGCAGTGAATCTTCCCCCAGAGTGCCATTCTGTCAAAACCTCCGCGGGAGCAGGGCACAAAATTAACCGCTAAGTCAGAGAAAAACCCCGAATAGCATCCAGGAATCTCCAGGCCCCAGCAGGCATCTCCAACCTCGGCTGGAGTCAGTATTCATGATCCACTGCCGGAAAAAAAACACAAGTGCTTGTCTCCAGTTCGCCCAAACCACATGTGTCATCCTCAAGAGCGCAGGAAGACGGCTCTACAGACAGACGAAACAAAAGTGAAACTTTTTAGCTACTGCGGGCCCTGCTTACGGTTAGCCCTTGTACAAACAGATGGTTTGCTGCCTTGGGACCCGAGCAACTCGCCTAGGAGCCATGAATTCTGCTCCATACCAGAGAATATCAGTCCAGCTCAGTGTGTGAAGCAGACTAAACCAATTAGGCAAATCGATGATCCAAAAAAAACGCCAAGTAAACATCAGAAGGGTCAAAGAGAAGGAAATTAGAGCTGTGCACTGGTGCAGGCAAAATCCAGACCTAAAATCCCCACCCCCATAATGACAGAAATATTGTCAGGTTAAAGCAGTCCTACATAAAGGACTTGGCTGATAATCCCCCATGGTGCCTGAGACAGATCAATATCTGCAGGAAGCATTTGGTTGAAGGTATTTTTGCTGAAAGTAGCATAATTGAAAGTGCATCTGAGCAATTGTTTTTTCACAAGCGGGCACTTTGCATTGTACAATTATTTTTAATTAAATAACTGACAGTAATTTACAGGGACCTACCTATCGTACTGTTTGTTTATTTTTCGTGTAATATTCTATTTTGTCGATATAACATTTGGTGTCAAAAAGCTGCAGAGTGCAGAAAATTGGAGCCGGGGGGAAAATGCTGTTTCATGAAACTGAGGCTTGCTAATGGACGCAGGCTTTTAAACCCAAACACCTATAAATCTATTAATCACAAATACAGCCAGTAAATGACCGGAGGGGAAAAAATATTGAGGAGAACACCTCGCATGTTCATGAGGTCCAGCTAATAATAGTGAAATGCCCGTAATCGAGAAATTATGCTAATTGGTAGGACAGAGGCAAAATAATTAAAGCTAAACTAGAGTAATTTTGTCATGGGGTCATGAAGGACGTGTCCTTAATAAATTATGAGCGTGGACACGTGGCAGGGAATCCACCTCGTAAGCCCGGCTGCATCTGCGTGCGCTAGACACTGAGCACCTGCTCTACCTGCTTCTCTCAGAGGACGGAAGGATTTCTGATGTGTCAGAATCCCCCCCCCCCACCTTTCACGGTGTGTCTGCATTTAATGCGCTGTTTTGATGCATATGCACAGTCCCAGTCTGCATAAAGTGTAGATATTCAAAATCATCCATGCCCAAATTCTGTCGTTCAGCAGATCAGGACCTTAGCGTGAGTCAGCAACACGCCTCCCGGCTTTAAATGCTACGTAGTCTTGCGGGGGGGGGAGGGGGGCACTCTGTGTGGGTGCTGCTGGAAAGGACCGTTTGGGTGTTCTAGCAAAGGTCGCCACTTGTGCTCATGAAAAAGAAGATGAGGCAAGGACAATGAGCTTTCCGTCACCCTGTCCACAAGAAAATTGTTTATATTATGTTTATGTTGGTGTAAAACTACAAGTTTATGCCTGTCAAAGTATAGCCATTTCAAAACCTCTCGCCCCACTATTTGCAGTAACCATCTAATAAATCCATGCGTTTGTCAACTCGACCACTAGCACGCCATGTTTGGCTAATCAATACCCCCTCAAGTTATTTAACTAATTACGTTAATTAATTAAGTGAGCTGGTGGTGAAATTTAATGAACACATAGAATGGCTGAGGTGCCCTTAAAGAGGGGTTTTGGGACCCGAAGCTGTGTTCTTTGAGCCATCCAGCTAAATATCAGTAACTTTTTGGAGAACAGATGACATTTGTTACTTTTTATTACATTTGCATTGATTGGTATACAGTGTATACCAATGGGAAATGGTGTCTTCTGAGCAAATGTACAGATAGATAGACAGACAGACAGACAGGCAGACAGACAGACAGACAGACAGACAGACAGACAGACAGATAGATAGATAGATAGATAGAT
>JAODKC010000043.1:12168460-12190546 GCA_026777985.1 Mormyrops attenuatus
GCCCCACCTGGTGCGCCCCGCCCTGGGCGCGCTGTGCCCTGGCCGGCCCGCCGCCCCCCCCCCCCCCCCCCCCCCCCCGCGCCGCGGGGCGGGGCCGCCCCCCCCAGACAAACCGTCACTGGTGTTAGGAAAGGACCCTTAAGGAGCCTTGCTGCCAGGAATGACCACACACCTCAGAATGCGTTTCTGAAGCATTGGCAGTAAACACTACGACCCTCCAGTGAACATTGCCCTCTGCTTTCTAGCCTACAGGGATTACTAAAAGCCGGCCATTAGTAGATTATACAATGACTTTTGTTTGTTTCCTTGAAAAGCACCTTAGTGAGTTTTCCATACCTCTGACTTAGTTGACATGGATACTCTGCTGATAGGACATTTGGCCATACCGGACCCCTGACCTACCCTGTCGGTGCGGCGCTTCTCAGGCTTTTGGGCTCACGTTTCTTCCTCTGCCCCGTTTTCTGGTTACCTGGTTTTGGTTGCCTGTTAGGCAGATATATGCCTGTTATATGCAGAAGGAGCACAACGATCGCTCAGCAATTTAACTCATGCAAGAAATTCATTCAGCTGAGTCAAAATTCCTGCTAAGAATGCCGGCTCTTGCGGGAGCCTATCGACAGCGCGGCTCCGGGAATCGTTTGCTCTCAGGCTAGTCATTTTACGTCAGTCTGAAAAAAAAGCAATCATTCCCGGAATGGCCGCGCAGGTTCTGAAGTACTACTGCCCAGTCCAGGGCAGCCTAGGAGTGGCAGTCTCTGCCTTTCTGCAAGCACCTGCCTGCGGAACGAGCATCTGACTGTACGTGGGTCCACATTCAGCGTTTGCCTTAAAGAGCAAGGTCATTTGAAAGACAGGGATGGATGGGCCCACCCGTCGTTATTGTGGTTGGGAAAGTCTTACCTGCATCTTGCAATCAGAGCTGGGCAATCCTTCACCAAACAAGAAAGGAAGGGCTGTGTGGTAATTGAGTAATGTGGTCCATTGGTCAGAGCTCGAAGGCAAACAAGCAATAAAGACCAAGAGAAGACATATCGAGCTTGGAATTGGCAGTGGTGAAGCCCACAGCCCTGTTCTGAGTTGTGGTACATAACATGTGTCTGAACACACACATTCTGACCTTCCATTAATACACGTTTTGTTAAATATAGATATGCTGCCTTTAAGGAGCAAATACTTAGAATACAGAAACTGGTGTATGTCTTTTTAAAATGAAAAATACTAACGTGGCACAGGTGGCATCATGGAAGCTGAAAAGAGGGGGCATTTTTGGGGTGGTGTGTATGTCTGTCTGTCTGTCTGCATGTCTGTCTGTCTGTTTCAAAGGAGAACAAGATGGGATCTGGAAAAAGAAGCATTCAAATGTACCTGTGCAAATGGAAACTAAAGGCTCATTTCATTCCCTTGTACATATTGATTGACCAGTTATCTATACAGATACATGCACTCTTGTCATTTATTTCCTGCTTAAAATGCCCATGGCTCAATCTAAATGATATCAGACGCCCAATATTAGATGGGTGTTGGATGTTGTAATATAAAGAAATATATCCATGACCGGGCATCTCCCCTGCTACAGAAGAACATACACTCAGGATCTCAGTCCTGCACCTTGATGTTTTAATGATAATCTTTGCCTCTTGAATGCTTCCCCAGATCATTATATTGCAACTACAACCTCAGATCAATAATCAGTGTTGGGCAGTAACACATCACTCAGTAATGCGTTACTGTAATATTACTACTTGCCCCGGTAACAAGTAGTGTAAGAGGTTACAATTTCCAAAACGGTAATAATATTACAATTACTAATTCAACTAATACTGCGAAACCAGAACGTACATACAATGTTTTTATTATGACGAGCACCCACGACAGATCAGGACAGTGCTACCTTTGTCCTAGCAGCAAAACAGTTTAAAGGGCAAAAAATAGAACGTCGAATTGATTAAAATGGCACGGCACGACGCGGCAGCATGGCAGCAATATGACACTTGGTGCTGACTGGGGATTATGATTAATGTCAGACTGGCCAGTAGTCTGGACATGATATCCTTAATGTGAAGCAACGTATAATGTTTTGTAAAAGTTTGGTAAAACCATTACACTCCTTTCTAATGTGAGAATTCTCCAGTTAAAAAGTCTGGAGAGACTAGTACTTCATATATTTATCACTTTTCATACAGGCTCCAGTGTCTGTGGTTATGATGTTTGATTTTTGACTCCTTCTGTACAACGTTACTGTTTCAATGAAGTGGATTAATTTTTAAAAGAAGCTAGTTGTATGACCCTGTTATGGGGGGTTGGGGATCGAAAGTAATATAGTAATACAACGAGTAATGTAACTAAGTACTTTTAATACTAAGTAATAAGTAAAGTAATATTATTACTCATAAAACGAGTAATAAGTAAAAAATAATTTATTACTCTTGCTTAGTAAGTTGCCCAACAGTGTCAATAATAACCCACCTTTGTGAATAACAAATTCACATTTACTTATTTTTAGCTTTCTACATAAAAACTCAAATTAAAACATGTGAATGATATCCTCAGTGTTTATCTGAAAACTTAACAAGCCATGCTTCATTTCTTCATGCATCCATGCATTTTCTGTGTCCAGCTATCCAATGCTCTTAGGCCCTACAGCTCACCTAAGGAAGGGCAGGACTGGGGAGAACCTAGAGGGGATTCTTCTCTATGACAATAGTGATTGTTTTCATACTAGTTAACAAAATTACTCACACTGGAATGCCAGTTTGACCTATCATATGACTGCATCCCACAGGCCAAATCACCCCCTTGATATTAGGGTAAACACCCCACAGATCTGAGGATACCGGCCCACATACAGAGACACCTGAATGTAACAGTGACAAATGACCTATACTTACCTTATCCTTATGGGTTGAAATTGAATGTAATCAAGACAAATGAGACTTGCTGGACCAATTACATCCGCTGCTTCGAGCTGGTTTGGAGTCCCATACTTCGCTGTGGTAAAATCAATACGTTATTTATTTCGCTTTTTTTTCCAGAAGGTCTTTTAGAAATGACGACCCTCTTGGTGGCAGTACAGGTACCAGTGTGACATTTAGTCATTTTCCTGATTATCACATACAGCTCTTATACAGAAAGCGGCATACTGAAAATTACAAGTGCTCTGGAATGAGCGATAAGTTACTTGTGATGATCTAATGGATTAGCTGCAGGACTGACCTCCTGAGAGGTTAAGAACCTAATCAGCTCTGGCTCTGCCTCTTGGCCATACATATGTAATGGAATGTAACCTTGGGTCCACCGCATGTCCTACAGCCCCATGTTCTCGTTGGCTTCTAATTGCAGCCAAGCTGCATGGTGTCGCGTTTCTAAGTGAGAGGCTTGGATACTCTGTGTCTGGGTAAGTTTGAGTGTATTCTTGGTCACCATTAGTTATTTTGGACTTTTCCTGTTGGTTGGTGGGGTTGAGGTTGCCTTTGGCTGTAGGAACAAAGACTGATTCCAGTCGATTCCACACGGCAGATGGTAGCTCCACCTCCTCCCCAGCCTCGCCCTCCCCCCTGCATTAAACTGCAATAGTCTTTTGCAGTTTGATATTCATATATTTAGACCTACATGAGAATACCTGTAAGAAATAGCATCCATGATTATTACTAGCTTTCTTACAAAACCATTGCTAAATATAACCAGCATGGATCTTCAAATAGTGTCATTACCAAGCTATATTATGGTATAACAACATCAACAAATGGATTTAAGGTGGATTAGTAGTGTGCATAGCTGGTGGACATGATATTGTGCAGGGTGGCCAACGTTGGTCAGCTGGCTGGTGTGAGATTTTCAGTTTGGTAGAAGTCTGCACACTCATTTACGTACATGTAACTGTTTTGTTACCTTGCCAATAGTCTGTAGGGTTTGCAAACTACCCCAACGCTTTTGCTGTAGCTAGTTTTATGTTTACTATGGAATAATATAGATTTACCATAAGATTTCTTGCGTGAGCATAAGAATCTGAAAGCACAAGTGTCATGGCAGATGCTTGATAGTTGGCCACCCTGTATTGGCATCATAGCATTAACCTGATAACTTTGGCAAAGCAATTCATTGGTACTGGGACCATAAAGCAATGTTTATTTTTGTATAAATGGCATATTGCAATTCTAGGGGTAAACTAATGCAACCGTCATATCAGGCATCATGGGATTGAACAGAATGGTCCTCCTAATACCACCTGGCAGCACTACACTGGCATCGTTCAATGTGCTATTAGACGCTATTTTAAAATGATTCATGCCACCAGCACTTTCCAAAAAGTAAGTAAAATGTGCCATATTAAAGAACCACAACATCTTTATCTAGAACATCTACAGTGCAGAAAGTCTATGTATGCATGTAATCTGTTAAATACTCCCACACCTGAATTTATCCAAAATCTCATGTGATGCCCAAGCACATCTAATGCAATTGAATTCAAATTTATTTACATAGTGCATTTTCACAACATTACATTGTCTCAAGGTGCTTTTCATTATCCCTGCCCAAAGCTCCCCCAGTGAGCAAGTCAGAGGTGACAGTGGCAAGGAAATGCTCCCCCGTAGGAAGAAACCTTGGGAGGAACCAGACTCAAAGGGAAGAGCCCATCCTTCAGGGGCCAGCAGGAGAAGTCCAAAATAGCCAGGTCCCAATTTATAAAGTAACACTGCGTATAGTCCAGGTGTAAATGCGGAAGGTCCAGCTGATGTGAACAGGCAGGTGAGGAAGCTGTTTCCTTCGCGGGATGGAGGGGACTGCAGTCCAGCAGCTGATTTAAAACTGGGTCACACGTAGAGGAATCTTCTTTGAGTACTATACACAGGCATCAGATCTGAATATGTGCAGGGGATAGATGTGTGACGTGACGTCAGGAAACAATGGAGGAGCCTTTGGATATATGCTGCAGGCTGGTGATACAGCTTTCCGGCCCCTGTGACGTCGGTGCGGGGAGGTTATTGGTGCTGGCGGGCTCTGTGCCGGAGGGGAGGGGGCAGGTCGCTCCCATTCACTAATGGGAAAATGGGGTTTCCTGTGCTGTGATGGATGGTGGACTAGCACAGCAGGGGATGGAGGCCAGAACAGTTAACCGACTATCAGGCTGGGGGGGCTGACGGTGCTGATTTGAGAGTCGGTCCGGAGTTCACTTTCCTACAGGAAAGAGGAACATGCTTGACCATAATGATTTGTCTTCCTGATTCAGCCCTGAGCACATGTGTCCATTACAGACAATGAGAATACTGCAAAAAAACAGGGCAGAGACAACAAGGCACTCAAGACAACCATTTTACAGGACCTCACAAACGGTAACTTCCACCTTAAGTCTAATTAACACAGGTAACTGCAAGTAAGCATCTCAGGAAGGTTGAGATCCATTTGTTTCTCTGGAAGGTCTCTGTTCACATATATTACAGAGAGGGAAGCAGAAGGAAGCAGGGTCATTATGTGAGAAATGAACCTCTAGAGGGTTAATGCCCACATGCTAGGAAATGAGTACGAGTTACCAGAGCAGACTGATGTTACCCGCAGTGGCCCAGCTTATACTTTTTATGCTTTATTTATTACGATATCGATTTTCTTAGCGGATACTTTTAGTGACTTATAGCTTAAAGCCTTTCACTTTTCTCCTGTGTTCAGTTAGGTGAATATTTACTGAAGCAATTTTTGGATTAAGTACATTTCCCAAGAGCACAACACAGCACTACCCTCCTGCAATTTCAGCCCGCGACACATGAGTCCGGTCCGCTGTTAAAGTTCCCCTTATGGAAGGCTACTCGTTCCCAGCTGCCGAAGCCGTCCCCCGGTCCGCTGGCCCGCACGGCTCCGTCGTGTCTTGCGATGGCCTTTCCCTGTCACCCTAATGTCCCCATTCGTCACGCTTCTCATTTACATTTCTGAGCCGTCTGAAGCCAGGTGTCAACAAAATGAAAAATATACACTTAATGCATTTCAAAATCTGCACCTTCCCGGCTCTCATGATCAATACCCTAAAAACAGCATGACGCTCCTTTGAAGTTTTACCTACTTAAACAGGTCTTCTCCGAGCCAGGCCGGAAATAAATTACGATGTGCAATGAACAATGAGTGCTGTCAGACATAAAAGATGCCTTTTAACCATCCAGTAGATCAATGCACAATGGAAGTAGTACTTATGCGGCCATCAAATTAAATCTATTCTTGGTGACCATGCCTTTTATGTGCAATTACTTACCAGCTGTACACACATTGAATTTAAAAGTGATTTAACTGTCTATTTATCTGATTCATATAGATTCGTCTAATGGCAGACAAGGTATTAGGACACTAACAATTGCAATATTTTATCTGATTATAAATGACTGCAATTCACACTAAAATGTCATCAACAATGTATAAATGGTTTATGTTTTTTCTTTTAAAAAAGATCCAACATTCTCTTTAAATGACATGAAATACTTTTAAATAAGGTAAGTAGATAACATCAAACATCAGTTTATGCATAATAAACTTTTATGATACTTTTATGTGGAGTAACAAAATGTCCTGGAATTGGCAAGGGAGGAATCCCTTGGCTTGCCAAAGAGAAAAGGGGCACCCAGGACCAGGGGTGTATCTATAGGGCGGAAAGCTGCTTCCCTCCCCATTGTATGCTTTGCTCCCCAAGCTGCCCCCCAAAAATTTCAGCTAAAATTGTAATCATAAAAGTGCAATCGCCACTACATCCATAAGCTGCTCAAATCACTGAAACAAACAGGACACTGGAGAAATCTAACTGTAAATGGTCTTAGGTCCTGCAAAAACAGCACTAAAACACGCAAGCCGTACATGTAACTTCTTCATATCTCAAAACACAGTACAATATCAAACCATAACGTCACATAGTAAAAGATAATAAAATGGCAATACAGGAACAACAAAATTACAACAAAATCATATACTGTGGAATCAAAAAATATAAAGTATTTCACTGCAATTTATAGAATATATTTTGAAATCAGTTTGAAAGCTTGGTTAACAGTTTTGCATGTGGTGGCGAACATGCTGGTCATACACATATATTGTTTTGGGTGTAAAATTATTACAGTGGGAAACTACATCATCTGTTTTGACCAACTAGACTAAAGCAACCGAAAATTGAACCAAATGATGACAATTGTACAAAATCATTTGTATGTATGTAGTAAAATATTTGGAACTGTGTGTAAAGCAGTGAGAAATGATGTAATATTATGTCAAAATAAGTATAAGTAAAAATGTATTTGTGGATCTTTTCCTGAGTACATTTACCTATAGAAGTACCCTTACATTTCTATATGAGAATTCCCTCATACCGCCCTCCATGCCACCCTGACAACCTCTCTTGCCTGCCCTTTGCCAGCCCATGTAAAATTTTCTAGATCCACCACCGCCCAGTACCATTAAAGCTCATGCATAAGGTCACGTTAAATAGTTCCCTCAAAAGGGCAGGTGCTCTGCTACCCCCAATCACCCCCACCCCGACCCCACCGCCAGCACACGCCTGCTCCTTGACAATACCAGAATATTCCATCATCTCCCAAATTACGAATAACTACGTTACCTGGCCATATCTCTGCTTTGATTTCCCTTGCACTACAGCTACAAAATGCAACTCGCATTTGACCAGTGTAGACATTTTTAGGGAAAGATCAAAGACCTGTTCCATGCAGTAATGGTAAAAAATTTAACTACAGTCCTTCTAAATAATTCTGCTCTTTCACACATAGCATCTATCTCAGTACAGTTCTTGACTGTTGCATCATTTTGCGGGATTGTCTTTAATCTAATATAGTGTTTAACACATAGTTTCCTTTTCATGATCACAACTACAGTGTCCTTCTCAGGGCTGAAAACTTTCCGGAATATAGAGATCCTTAACCACTACGCTGCGTGCTTCCTGAAATGACCCATGCTGTTAAGTGTTTGCAGAGCAGTGATAAACCTTTCACAGCCTGGGAAGTTATGCTGAACTTATTAGCACAATAGACATAGATCATATTTATAACAGTTTCCAGAAACAGTGTGGCGGTACCATCTAAACGAACAGCAAACCAAAAAAAAAAAAACAAAAAAAATGACTGCGACAAACGTATTGCCTTTCTCGGCTAACGATATTAAATTTTAAACAAGTTGTCAGTATGCCTTTATTTGATTTTTTCATGAAACTTTAAGGTCCTTCACTCTAAGTAATATTTCATGAACGATGGTTGTTCCGCTATAATTCGGCATCAATAAAATATGAAAATCACCCCGGTTCACAACAGTCACATCTTTATTCTGTCATCTGCTTGCGGCACTGGTCATAAATAAAAATTGCAAGGGAATAACTGAAATCTTCCTGGTGATTGCATGTGGATACAGAAAATACACTTAGATGGGTAATCAGAAGATCTGTGTATTCTTCTAGAATTCAGCCCCCCGACCCACACATACACACATAACACGTGAACCACTTCAAAGTCTTATCAGAGCTTTTCTAATGTGATAAAATTACTCCGGATGCGGCAGTGGTTTAAATGGTTTTGTTCGCTTTCAATTACACTTGGAAGATGAAGGGCTGAGATTTGCAGAAGCAGAGCACGGAGATGCGTGATCATCAAAGCAAACCGTGCTGGTGTGCGCGTCACAAAGGCCCCGCGGCCTCAGCCGCCACTTAACGCACAGCCGTATCGCTTCCTTTCTTATCATCGCCATTAACGCTGCATTAAGATACACCGGGTTCCAGATTCCGCAGCCCCGCCGATTAGATGTATCTGCTGGCTTCCCTAATGCGGCAGGCGTGCTTACAGTTCGCCTCTGATCCCTCCCAGCGCCCTCCCCTGCAGCGCCGTTTCCTACAGGTACTAACACGGAGCAGGCTAAAGGCAGCGAGGATCATAAAAACATCTCTAGCATGCTGAACCCCCCTTTATCTCCACTAGAGAGTTACAGAAGTGAACAAACACTAATTCTTCCTTTCACTCCGGTTCATTAAAGAATGTGACAGGTAACATACATCCTCCCCCCCCAAAGTTATTGCTCCTGTCTTGAGCTTGAACTTGAGGATCTCTGTTTATTGTAAATAGACTCCTAGAACTGTAACACATTATTTGTTACAGCATATTTATCACCAAAACAAGACATTTAAAGAAAATAAAACTTTATTACTTAGATCCTGAGCATGAGACGCAATCTCAAGCAAAAGGACAGCATTCAAATTGCAGACTCCAGCATGGTCGGGTGCGACTCCTAAGACTCTGAGCTGATGGGACTGGGGTCACTGACTGTTAGGTGAACGGCTGAGGTGGCTGAGAGGAACTCAGCGTTGCAATGGGTATTACCGAGGACTGGATCATGGACCCCCCATCCCGCAAGATGCTCCAGGTCCATCAGGATCTGTACCTCAAGATTCAGAAACAGCTTCCTCCCAGCAGTAATATGAATGTTAAATACACACTGATAGCTCGCAATGTAATCCCAATCACCACTGCCATTTATTAACCACTGCCACTTTAACCTCAGCACCATGCTGTTCTTCTTGTATGTCATTGTAAATTGTATGTCATTGTAAATTGCATTCCCTTGCACTACATTGTATATTGTATATTATTAGTCTTCACCATTCTGTTATTTGCTTTTAATGCTACTTATAAACAACAATAAATAACAATGACAGTGACACACTGGAGGGGGGCAAGGTGGTGCAGTGGCCAGTGCTCCTCACACCTCTGGCACCAGAGTTTTAGTCTCTGCGGTGGCTCCATGTGTGGAGTTTGCATGTTCTCCCCTATTGCTGCCTGCACCCATAGGCTCCAGCCCCCCTAAAGCCAGAATAAGACAAGTGGTGTTGGAGAGTAATAGATCATTCAAGTCTGAAGGGAAGTTCTCAAGCAAGTATTTCATTATACTTATAATGCCAGTGAAGCTTTGTCATAATCTACACACAGCAAAGTGTGTCCTCATTGGCTGCTGCAGGAGCCCTTTATGTGGTGACAGCAGTGACAAAGGGTGGTATGGGGCCACACAGATTCTGGCATGGTGATATGTAAGGGATTATCTCAGGAAAGCAGACACTGGGCCATAAATAACAGCTGCCATCCGTATCTCAGTCATAAGGGTGACTGCACCATAAAATTACATGAACTTTATGATCGGACCTTCACTGTTTGTATGCATTTTCTACTGCAGTTGTACCTTCACTATTCCAAGCGTTCGCATTACTAAAAATTGTAGACAGAGATATTTAGATGAAATTCCTAAACCACATTAAGATTACCTGGGGATTGTGGGAAAATTCCACTATGGCGGAATAATTTCCAAATTGAGAATATGAGAATGGCTGACCTTTCTGTTGGATCCCAACCTTCAATAACCGTGTGTGTATATGCGTGTGTCTCAAAGGAGAAGAAGATATGCAAAAATAAGCATTTTAGTAAGCAAGAATACCGGTACTCCTACTTGAGCAAATGGCAAATGAAACATTTTATTGTGTGAGAAGATACAAGACGACAGAACCTAGGGCTGGTGTTAGCCTGGGCTTCAGGTAAGTATAGTTGACAGTATTATGTTAAAGATGCATTCAGTGTTAATATAGCCTGGATCCAAGTAGATATGACCATTTTAATTTTAAATCCCCCACTCTTCAAATAAAAAATAAAACCTATTGTTGCTGTTAATAAGGGGCAATGTGTCAACAAGAACTTTGCTAGCGTCAGTGTACTAGCCTACAAGAAAACGATAAATGATGACAGCTGGACTCAACGTTACCTCTTAGTAATAACAGATAATGGGCATCATAATGTTATTATAAAGACACTTCGGTAAGACTTTTAACCAAAAATATCTAGCACGATTAATGCCAGTATGTAAAGCCTGTTAGTTTATTCGTTTTTAGTAGGTTTATTTTAGGTACTAAGCAGGCTCTGTCTGAGATTAAGGAAGGAAGTGTCTGTCAACTAGGAATACCAAAGAAGAAAAACCAGTCGGAGTAATACATTCACCGTTATGTCGGCATCAAGCTAAAAGCTAAGAGTTACAGTCATGGCATTCTGCTGGCAATGTCACGCAGCGAATAATTTTAAAAATGACCATTTTATGCCCTTCAGTAGTTCAGTCAATCACTTACAATACCAGTGTCTTTAGAGGATTACAGCTAGTAATTCTGAGAGTGATTTAAGATGCCCAGACGCAGTATTAATTGATCACGTCATACATGGGGAGAAGCGATAACGCTCACGTCAGTTACGATTAAGCTTCCCAAGCCAGCGATTGATTTTGACTAAGCAATTTCAGATATCGTACTTAATGACAAGGGCAAGATATAATTATATGATAGATATCACGCTAAACATTTGTTTTCTTTTTGTAGGGAATTCCATTTGTCGGGGCAATGCTGACATTGATTAAGAAACAGCAAAAGCGGCATTTATTTTCAGAAGCTTCATTTTCATTATCCTTCAATCTATCCGTAAATTACAGTTAACAGCAATAAAGTGAGGAAATAAATAAATAAGCAAATAAATAATAGGAACAGACCTGATTTTTACGGTGTCTTTGGAGGATTTATAGAGATAAAACAACGGGACACTTGAGGAATACTTAGACTACATTTCATATCTGATTATGGTGTTATGTATGAATCATAAAAATGAAGCATGTCCGTGTAAAATGTCAGAAAGTGCTACCCTGTGTAAAACAACTTGGTTTCTCAATGTGCCCTTCATTCCTGGAACTTCAAACAAGTCTAGATTCCAGAAAACCTGTAGTATTATAGCATTTGATATTATGTGAGGTAGTTTGTCTTGTCACCCAGTAACTGGGAGACTGATAATCTTCAGTAATCTTACACACAGTGACCCTGTCGATCTGCCAGTGCTGCTTCAATTCAATTAAAAAAAAAATGTATTTGTCCCCGAGGGGCAATTAAACGCACACAGGGCAGTTGAACAAAGGACACAATGACGTGAAGTGCAACAGTATTTACAGTATTCAGAAGATGGCCCCAGAATCAGCGTTTCATTGCCGGGTACTTCACAAATACTTCACGAGTACTGTTTTTGTGTTTGGAACACAGAAACACAAACCTCCCACGGGATATCCAATATGTATTGCAGCCACCTTTTTAAATTCAAAACACATGGAGTCCTTTTGAATAAATACAGTGCATATGGAGAGCAATCCAAGCAAGCAGGGGAGACGATGGAGTTTGCGTACATATACCACATCCGTGCAATAAATAAGTGGGTGATAGCACTTCAGATTCGCCTCCGTATTTCACCTGCCTTTGCATGCGGAGAGCTGCCGTGCCAATCGGGACTGCAGACGGGCTGAATCCGGGCAGCGTTTCACTCCTTCATGGCCTCACAACTGCCAACAATAAAATCAGCGGCTTTCAGACAAAGACTGGAGGAACACAAGTGTTGAGAGAAATGCGGAGGAAACTAAATTTGCCAGGCTGTCAAAAATCACAGGCTGTTAATAGTCCATCCATCCATTTGCTGTAACCCCTTGTCCTATTCAAGGTCACGGGGGGGTTCCGTGGGTATTCCCGAGACTACGGGCACAAGGCCGGGAACAACCCAGGATGGGGCTCCAACCCATCACAGGCTGTGAATAGTCATTTCTGACAATTCGTTGGTAGAAGTAGCCATATTTTTAATTAGGCTATTATATAAATACACGTAAAACAAAGTAAAACCGCTGTCTAGTGTCAGACTGGTGCCAGGACATAATTGTTTAATTTAACTAGGCCTATTTAAGTTTGTGAAACTACTACAACAAAAAAAGAATCACGCTTTGCTCTATACTGTGTTATGATGTAAAATGCAGCTCAGACAGCACATGTATTGCCCACAGTTGACACACCTGGTATTTTAGAGTTATCAGAGCGTCCTTTTTGGTCCTAATTTCCAGCAATAATGTCACTATACGCTCAATCGCTTCTGTTACTTGCATCAATATATCATCAACATCCCGTAGCGCACCCTTGACGTCTCGCGTGGCATTTCGCCGCATTTTGCCTTGCGTGAGACTCGAGAAGCTGTACGCCGACTGAGAACCATGTGGTTTTGTGTCTGCTCCGCGCACGCAGTGTGCTAAAACACGCTGTGCTCACGCATTATCAGACCCGGAGAGGTCGGACATCGCAGCCGATGCATCTCTCCAGGTTTGTGTGGAAACAGAACAAAACGAAACGGAAGAGTGCGTCTTACTGCTTGCATGGGGGTAAATTAATTCCTTAACTAGTGTATGAAATGTTCACTGCGCCCCAAGAATTACACCGTGGCACCGTTAGTTCGTTATTTTATTGCCCCCTGTTAAGAAAACTTTGGAATGCTTTGCACTGCCGTTCGCCAAATGAAAGAACCTGGGAAAAGATGAACACTCTATTAAACTTGGGGGTTTAAAAATTGGAAGTATATTACTCAGGGATGGGGAAAAAAGAAAAATAAAAGCAATTACGAGCTTAACAAGGCAAAGTCTGGCTCTCTGGGATTCCTCATCTGCATAATGAGAAGCTTTTTGAGTTCTTAATTTCTTTTTACTTTTAGAAAGAAGAACAAGTGTAAATATACAACAAAGCTAGCAGATAATTGAATTCAAAGAGAATTATTACTGCTTTCTAAAACCAGAGTTTTTTCAAGCACATATACATTTATCGTGAACATTTACTAATTGACCAACAGTAGGTATAATTACCACTATAAATGTATGCAGTCAATATAACTATGTATTATGACAGAATAAGCCCTGGGGGGTATTACATCGCTGTGTTTTATGTATCTTTGATATAATGCACTGTGACAGTTTTGCCTACGTATGTTGGGCATTATGTGTATTTTCTTACATAATCTTCGCTTCATGATTATTTTTGATTATGATATTTTCACAATCAGAATTTCCCTTTCATCATTCCGACTCGGAATACATCGCCGACTGCTGTTTCACCCAGTAATGGCCCACGGTGACTGATAGTGAGACTCCATTAATGCGGCCGTATTATTATGACCAAGGTCTGCCCACTTACGGAATCACTGAAGGGTACCAAGAAGCGTGATCGCCGTAGGTAAGGATGTTACAAAAAAGAAAATGTGAAGACTGGCTGTTCATTTGAGGCTGAGCTCTGAGTTTTGCCTCTCTTTGTAAGACCCGGTTTACCACAGCGAAAGTCTCCTTAAGTTGTTTGTGGGAAAAAAGTTCAACGTAATGAGGGTCACTGCCTTGAACGAGGGCACCTAATTAAAGAGGAACACTGTGGGTCTCAGCCAAGGATGCCTGGGGCATACAGGGGCAACGTTTTTATTTTAGTTCCTTTTGTGAACAGAGCATTGTGCTTTTTTGTTATAAAAATGTTTATGCTGCCACTCATTTGTGTAGCCTGGGTAAGCTTTCACGCAAATCCTCTGGCTGTGTAGTTAAAACATGGAAAACACCCCAATTTGTGGAAATCATATATAATCTGAATCCAACTTCTGTGCAAGATAGGAAGCAAAGCCTCAATTTTAGTGCAGAATTCATCTGCATATATGTTACTCTACAATGTTAGCATACCCAGCAGCATAATGGCTATAAAATATATGCTATACTGAAAACTACCTGTGATTATGGATCTTTTTTCTGTTTGGCTTTTTAGATGGTTTTTACGTTTAGGCTTAAGGGAGAGTTAATGTTGCAAAGTAGATCTATATGGAAAAGCAGAGCTATGATCAGGGGGATCACCAGTCTAGTTACTTATTAAATTTGAGGCATTTAAAGCTTATAAGGATGATTGAATCAATCAGGAGATGTCAATGCTGGTTTTATACGTACAGTTAGTGTGGTCTTGAAGTCTGATTTGGCCCTTTTTCTTGCTGAAACATGCAGAATTGGAATTACTCTGTCTTCCAGACACAATTCCGGAGCTTTACAATGAGTGTGGTTCGGGAGTGCCGAATGGTTCTTATTTATGGATTTCCATTCGTTTCTAGGAAAAGAGGTTCCTGTTAACCCCAGGAGGCTTACCCTGAAGAAGCACAATCTGATGATTTAAGTTTATATGTATAAGTTTCGGATAAGAAGGTCTATCAGATAAACGAGGGAAGAGAAGAAAAACAAAAGCAGTGATCGATGAATGTAAAATGGAGACGCACATTGTTTGTGACATCACTGTGAGGGCACGGGGCAGCGTGAGGTGGGAACACAGAGGAGGCCATGCAGTGTAATACGGGAGGAGCCTGCATCACCTCCCGCAGAAGCGCTTGCCAGGCACAATTAAAAAGAAAGAACCGCCACGCGGGACATCACTTTCACAAATAAGCTACAAACGAGCGCGTTGGCTGATCGATGGCTGGCGGAGCCGCTAACCTTTTTCCCCGTTCTGTTACGGCCAGGCCTCTGTGCCGGTGCCCGTGTGGGCTGTGGCCATGACATCGACGTAGCCCCCCTCATGCCGCGCCCTTGCGATCTCTGGGGTAGCCCACGCGGCCGTCGGAAAGGTTAGCGATCGAAAAGCGAGCCGAAAAGTGCACCTGGCAGATGAAGAGGCGCAGGTGCCTGTTTTGTTCTGTTTGCCGTTTCTGGGGAATGCCTGGTGAGGCTCGACGGGGCAGTCGCTCGGCACGACAGGTCAGGCCTTTCCTTTCGCTGAATCTGATTGTGTCCATTTGCATCACTCCCCCAAGCTGCACAGCCCCCTCTGGGCATTCTGGCGTCTCACACAGCACTTCCATCCTGTCTCCTTCGTTAGTTTGTGCCCCCCCCCCCCACATCCATTCGCTCCCCGGCACCTATAAGTGGTGTGAGTCATTCCCAGAGGCCTCATTTCCAACGTTTTCTGAGCCTCCTTCCAAGGCAATATGTCATACTGACACACGCTGAAATCTCCTCCTAAGCGCCCCCACACTACACACTCTTGTAACTACAGACCAGGGGCTGGATTTCGATTTAAAATAATGATTTTCAGCATGGACTTTTAATCAGAAATTAATACGCCTCTTCCCTCGAGAAACCAAATTAAACACTGCCAAGCGTGAGCTTGTGTGAGCTTAGACCTTCCTGATGGCCGGGGAGAAACTCATCATTACATCATTCCATTGGAAACTCATTATTACATCATTCCATTGGAAACTCATTATTACATCATTCCATTGGAAACTCATTATTATGCTGGCAAATGATTTATCATTTCCCAAGGATCTCTTAGTAAACCTTAACAATTAACCTAAAAGCAATTAAAGACCGGCAATGAAAGGAATCGGCAAATTAATCTTTGGCAAAAGGAGTACAATTGTGGAATTATAAAACACTTTATATTATAGAATGAGTATAAGTACATTACAAATACCTGATAAATTGTGAGATGTTTATAAAATCCCCTTTTTGTCATTCTGGCAACTGCTTAGTTCAACAAATAAATAAATACATACAT
Organism: Mormyrops attenuatus; assembly: GCA_026777985.1. Taxonomy (NCBI): domain Eukaryota; kingdom Metazoa; phylum Chordata; class Actinopteri; order Osteoglossiformes; family Mormyridae; genus Mormyrops; species Mormyrops attenuatus. Next base: position 12,184,866 of record JAODKC010000043.1, read on the forward strand.
GTTGCTTCTTTCTAAGAATGAATACCATGCATATCTTAAAAGCTCAGCCCTAGAAAGTAATTTCATCCATCTGTCTTACAACTACTTATTCTGGTCTGGATTGCAGGGGGATCTGAAGCATATTCCAGGGTAGATCTTGGGTGGTATGCTAGCCTATCACAGGGAACATGCGTGTTGTACAGTAAGGGCAATTGTAAGACAACGAGTAGCCTAATCACACAGCGTTGGACCATGGGAGGAATTCTGGGTGACATGTGCTGAACATACAAGCCCTGTTCAGGATTAGCAGTTGGAAGATAGATGGAAGATAGATGTATGGATGGACCTTTGCAGTTAATTTATGCTCTACTGTATGTGTGGCCTGTTGCAGATACGCCATTTGCACAAGTTTATGCCAGCTACTGAATAAATATGCATATGTCCTCCTTTTAACGTTCTGACAGAGGCATCAGTAGGACTGTTCCTTAACATGCCTTCTGATTCCCCCTATGGCAAGGCTGTTATTTCCTGTTTTAAAAGCTCCCTGAACTCACAAATCCTTGGTTTATGCATTTCGCCAGTGTTACCGTTAATTCCATCACGAGTTATGTAAATGTGCGCTTTATGCCCAGAAAGAGCAGAACCAGCAAGTCGCTGTGATGACATCAGTCATTAACATTAATCAAGATTAACGAACGCTGACATGAATGCTTTTTTCAAGCTGGTACTTGTTATTAGTTGGGGGAATGGCAGGCAGCAGTGCGGTGCTCGAGTCAGGCAGAGAAGCTGCTTATAGGCCGGGCCACCATGTGTTAATGCCCTGCATGTGAAGCGAAATCCATCCTTCCTGCTGGGCTAGGAATTTTGCAATTTTTGTAAAAAATAAAGCGAAGCGGCTTTTATTAAAGTCAATCCCTAAGACTATTGTTTACATAATAATTACACTACAATCATTTCTTTAAAGCCTATATTCCATCAATCCATCTTCTAACTGCTTATGCTCAGTAGGGGGGGCTGTCTAGAGCTTATCCTAGGCAGCAGGGGCTGGGGTACACTCTGGATGGGATGCCAGTCCATCACAGGGCACACACACACTATGAGCAATTTAAAGATGCCAATTAGCCCTAACCGCATGGCTTGGGCTATGGGTGGAAGCCAGGCCAGAATTGGAAGATCATGCAAACTGCACACACCCACAGAGCAGGATTCAAACACCCAGTCCCGCAGGTGCGAGCAACAGTGACACCCACGGATCAGGATTCAAAAACCCAGCCCCGTAGGTGCGAGGCAACAGTGACACCCATGGAGCCACCATCTTACCTTATGGCTTGTATATGGAATGATACTTGTGTCTAATGCCACAGTGTTGTATGTATCTAAGCCTAAGTGTATTCCTGAGATTTTAATTTTAATGGTTCCTAGATTCTACATCATGCCTTGTCAGCGACTGTCTGCGCACATGCTTAGCCTATTAAAATAATTGTTTGTCTGCCACACAGTGTTAAGGTAATGCCCAGTTAACAGGACGCTTGCCTGGCTGGTGTGCAAAGGCCTCAGTATGTAAGCAGAAAGCCTCTCAGCTCCCTTTGGGCTGCGTTCACTGAGAAGAGACATCCCGTCTCCCCGCTGACACGCCAAACGCATGCAGGGTACTTATTTGGAGTCTTCTGCGCTTTACCCAGATTTACTCCTCGCACAGTGCCTGCCTGAGGCCTGTCAGCTTGAGGGACCGCAAAGGATTCTGGGTACCTGTGCCAGGGCATCTGGGCCCTCCATGTTCCAGGGCTTCAGAGTGCGCTTGCATGCTTTTGGCCTCTGGGGGGCCCACCTCCCTTCCAGGTACAGACTTCTGCCTATCAGCAGCATATCCTTCAAGTACACCTGTGTCTGGTGGGGTCTATGAAATGTTCCTTTCCACGTTAAGTGAACAACATTGACTGGCTAACAGAAAGTCTTGCCAGTAATACCTCCCTGACGCAAGGCTTGGGGACAAAGAAAGTTGTTTAACGAAAGAAACATGACAAAGAAAGGTCCAGAAAATAAGAGATAATAATTAAACCACCTGCCTCCTCCAGGAAATGGCAGTCTACGCCCAATGAATAATTGATAGTTCATTCAATCAACTCTTAAAGTCATAAACAGCCACTTTACTGAATTGCTGAGGCTAGCCCCTTGGCTGAGCAAAGTATTGTACATCTTCAGACAGCCAGAGTTTTGAAGCTGCCAGGAAGTATGAAAGAAGGTAAACCCTTTGGTATATAACAACACGTGATAAAAATTCCAGAAAGGTCGCGTCCAGCTCACACAACTCTGGGGAATTAACTCTAGGCGACGCATCTCTGAACATGTCACGGAGGTCTTTGGGACGTCTCTATAAAAAGAAAAGTCAATATTACTCTGATACTCATTATGAGATAGAGTGTAGGGCATGCTGCCTGCTCTCTGCACAGGGCACGCGTGGTAGGAAGTCCCGCTCTGATAACACATTCTCCAACATGCTCAGCCTCAAATAATTGTTTCTGTGCACATCTGATTATGCTGACCGACTTGACCTGAGTGGAATGGGCAAATTAAATCCTCTTTTTGTTGAAAGAATATATAACGACAGGTATTCTGGTATCCTTCTGGACTCGAGATAGATCTGTCCATTCAATTAATTTTTTCCCATTATGCTTTAAAATGAAAAAGAGTGCTCTAAGTCGGAAATATCTAAGTGTCGGGTATTTATAAATGACATGGAGTTAAGACAAGAGTGCGGAGGGAAAGGCATCCAGGCGAGCTGGGCTGAAGGTCGCTGTTTATTAAGGAGCAGGGAGATGTATGCGGTCATTAGGTGATTACCTATAGAATCAGTCATATAGCTGCCAGTGAAGCACTTTAGGCATGAGCAAATATTACCCTGAAATAAGGGAAGCAGATCCACCTCTTCCTAATTGGTGTAAAGTATGACGAATGCATGGAATCGCGGCGTGACACGGGGGGCCACCAGGAGGCGCCATACCCCCCGCCGCAGTGACAGGGCTGCGGCGGAGTGCTCCTGCTTGATTTATAAGCGCGGCACAAGGCTCCTTAGTGCCGCTGCACCTGCTGGCCCCGGTGAGCCGCTCCTTCAGTAATTTTGGAGATTGCGCGCAATCAAGCCCGCTTCAGTCCAGGGTGGGGGGTGAGGGTGCGCTCATCTCATGCTAATTTAAACTGTCCCGCTCCTATTGTGGCAGCATGGGATACCCAGGATGACTGACACTCCATGTGGTGGGAGTCATGGCCCCCGCCTGAGAGAGCAATGCCAAAAAACTCACTGCGATGGCGCCGGCAAGCGAGAATGAGCCGGCCGCACCTGCACCAGCCTCGATTCTGCTGCCTAGCGTTTATCCCACACAATTTAACTGAACAGAGCAGCAGGATGAGCATGACCCAGAGGACGGCAGAGCTCAGATGCTGTGGGGACACTGTGATGGAGGACCAGGCTACCGTTCCAAGAGGGCTGGATCGCATCCCGCCCGCATGGCGACACTGCAGAGGGGCGGCCGGCCGCTCGGCTTCCAGGAGCAGTTCCAGTGTTTTTCTTTTCTTTGAACTTGGGAAAGATATAACGACACAGACGGCTGCTTTTAGCAGCACGCGGCACAAACACACGCGTGGCGTCAGACGAACGAGCGCGGCCATCGTATCACGGACCATGGGTGCTATGTCTCTGTGCCAAGACACAGAACCTTCCTTTGGAAGGAGATCCAGTAAAACTGGATGCTGAAAAAGAAATGGGGCCTGATTTAAGCCCTCAGCAAATGCACAGTGTACATACTCTGAATTCTGCCAGTATCCTGTGACGTTAAAAAATGCCAGCGAGGGTATCCTTACCCTCAGATCTCACCTTACTTGGCTTTTCACCTTCTTGCATGAGCTGGTACTTTATCCTTATCTTTTTGACACTCATATATACCCACACAATCTCTCTCTGTCACACGCACACACACACACACACACACACACACACACATACCATGAAATGAAACGGAGCTTTGGAAATATCATTTTTTTTTATTCCTGAAGCACTTCACTAGGTGTTACCATGTAGAGGGAGGTCTTAAGACAGACCCTGCACAAAAGCATCTTTGAAGGTTGTGAGGAGCATGAAGCACAGCCCACGGCATGCTGTAAAGCCCAAGGTAGGACTCCCAGTAAGGGCACGTATCTGCTTGCAGTTGGACACATCCCCGTTCTTCTGAGTATACAAACGAATGCTCAGCAGGAGAAAACTTTCAGTAACACTTTTACTTGAGGGGTCACAAGTTACTTAGCAAGTCAGTTATGCCTCAAGTACGAATCCTGAACAAACATAGTAACTGCATGAAATACATGAACTGTTGTGATTGATTTAATGAGGAACGAACATGGGATCAGTACGTAGCTCACACTGGTTAATTAATACATTAAAAGCGTACTACTATTTTTTTGTGCCCCCTCAAGTAAAGTGTTACTCAGCTTTTTGCAGATTTTTGCGGAGTCTAACTAAGCTCTTTCTTTGAGATGTAAGAATGTGGGTGAAATTCACACCGTTGCCAATTTTCCTCATTCATATTACAGTTTTTGCCCCGGAAAAAAATTATTAAAATAAAAACCTGCAAATTAAGCGAGAATAAATAAGAATAAGAATAAATGCATGCATGCATCTGAACAGTGTTGTTTACCTTGTTCATAAGAGTGTGTGATGAAGGTTGAGAAATCATTAAATCATGTTCACAATTCATACCAAAAAAGAGATTTTAATATGAAGAGCTTAACAAGATTAACAAAGGCATCCAATAATTACTCCACTGGTGTCGGTGCTTTTTACCACATTTGGGCTGTCAATCAGCAAGCCTGGCACCTCGTTAAAATCACCCACAGCAACGCGACAGTTACCTAGAGCGACCCGTTTTTCAGAGGGGAGCAAGTGCAGTACAGCCATGGGCACCAACAGGGGGCAGTAAGTGCAAATGCATAAGGCTGAATCGACGCAGAGAGATTGCATTAGGCGGCACACAAGTGGCCGTCCTCGCACACAGATATATTATATTACAGTTTGTGACACCTGTTCATATATTTTCAGCTGCGCTGTTTTTCCCTCTTTTTTGTCCGATTATGAATGCTGCTTAGACCCCAAGTGGAAAAGCCGTCTCTGTGGATGTCACATGTAATAAAGAAAGACGGGCATATTATTAGCAGCTGAGGACCATATCTGGCATTCAGGTATCTGTGTTAATAGGTGGATGGGAACAGGAGGATTCTGGGATTCATGGCTTGGCTGGGTGTATCCTCACGCCCCAGATTCCCCGTGGCCTGTTGCTTGGATGCATTCACACTGTGGCTTTGTGATTGGGGCTCGGGCCGCCTTCATCTCTGTGCACCCCCTCCATCTCATAACTTCACTCTCGGAGGACTTATAAATTATGAAAGGAGCCGTGGACAACATGCAGGAGATGAGATGGCCATCCTTGAACTGCGCACACCTCAAAGGTGGAATGGGCAATAAAGTGTTTCCCTTTTTAACGAGTTTCCTTCTCCCAGAAAACTGGCACTGTCCCACTATTGTTTGGGGGGGGGGGGGGTTGATTTAAAAGAACCCAGGGGGATAAAGAGAAAATGGGTTTGTTAAAAAACAGCCCCCGGGGAACCCGTTTACCACCCTGCCCGGGTAACAAAACCCATCACCTTGCAATGAA
>JAODKC010000043.1:12190556-12201939 GCA_026777985.1 Mormyrops attenuatus
CCCCCCCCCCCCCCCCCCCCCCCCCCCCCCCCCCCCCCCCCCCCCCCCCCGGCCGCCGCGCGCCCACCCACAAGAAGCCACTGTGATTCTCTCTAAATGGGGTTAGTACATAAACAGCCCCAGTGATCCCGTTTACCGACAGTGCGCTGTAAGCATAGCCCTGACAGTGCGATGTAAGCATAGCCCTGACAGTGCTCTGTAAGCATAGCCCTGACAGTGCGATGTAAGCATAGCCCTGCTTCACATCGACAGGCACTCGCATGCAGCGGAAAAGATCTCTGCTTCCAGAGGCGCCCTTACAGCCGAGTAAAGTGGAGCGCGCTAAGCCGCGTCCCCTGCATGAACCCCAGCCGATATAGTCGTGCAGGTCTGGGGGCTGTATCACGTCGTACCGACTGCACATTCCATTTAATCTGATAAGAGCCAAGGATAGCATGATCGATAGCCCTCCCAGCCAGCCACAGGCCATTTTACATACCCAGAATGCAATGGTTTTATTTATTATTTTCTTCCCATACAGAAGCTTTCAGCCAGAAATAAAAAAGGAGATTAAGTTCAGGTGAAAACATGACAGTGGTTTGTCCTCCTCCCTGCATCTGTACCATAGCAGTGAGTTTGATAGCAGGGGGACTGCACTTTGTCCATGCATTTTCTGTAACCACTTGTTCCATTCAGGGTCAGTAGGGGTCCAGAGCCTATGGGCACAAGGTAGAGAACAACCCAGAATGGGGAATCAAAGCATCAGAGGGCACACTCACACAATAATGGTAACTCCAATCCACCTCAGCCAGAGGTGGAAAGTTCAGGTCCAGAAAGTAAAAATCCAGACCAAGATTTTGTTCCAACCAGCCAGTTGAGAATAAAGAGTCACAGTCAGAGAGTACTCAACTGGTTGGTTGAAACAAAACCTTGGTCTGTATTTGTACTTTATGGACCTGAAATTTCCACCTCTGACCTCAGCATATTTTTAATTTGTGGGGGAAAACCCAGAGTACCAAGAAGGAAACCCCATGACGACATGGGGACAATATGCAAACTCCATACACATAGAGTCCTAGCAGAGCTTGAGTCCTGGTCCCAGAGGTGTGAGGCACTGCACCACCATACCACCCCAGGACCTGACTTAATAGTTTAAATGTAAAGGTGTATTTTAAGAGAGACGAATGATGCCAAATTAAAATAGGGGAGGTACACGTCCTGCTCATGGGAGGTTAAGAGAGATAACCAATCATATTGTAGAGGAGGTGGGTCCAAGCAACTCGAGGAGTTGGAACCAAGATATCTGATTGGTTGCTCCCACCTCCTTGAGTTGCTTGGACCCAACTCCTTTATAATTTGATTGGTTATCTCTCTGAACCAATCATTTTCAGTGAAGTAAAGTAAAACTCCCATGAGCACATGTTCCTCTCCCACCCCGCCACTACAGATGCCCTTTCTGTCCAGAAGGTACCCCCTGGCCCAGTTCACTCCAAAGTGCAGCTCTCTGCCGCTACGTCAGGCTCTTTTTTGCCCATTCTTGTTCTAATGAAGGGATAATAAGTCACTCACTGCCGACATTGATATGGATCCTCTGAAAGAGCATTCCACACACATCTCACACTACACAAACCATACATTCACACCCTATACAGCTAAACACAACTGCGCACAATGGAGGGACTTGCGGGAGCCTGGACAGTAAATGCAGCAACAGAACTGAGATCTTCTGTAATGTGATAAATTTGCCAACGGGGGGCATGGGCTCCATCTCCAAGGCCTGAAGATCTTAGCGTGATTCCACTGAAGCTGTCAGATATAAATTGGCAGAATTGGTTTGAGGGTCTGAACTTAAGAAGGAGTCTTAAACTTGTCGCCTTTCATTGATATCATACGCGACGGCGGTGTAATATAATCTGAACGTGGCCTCATCCGGACACTGCGAAGGGGCATCTCATTACCTGAGAAAAAGGGCCCGGAACCATTGTAAATTATACGCAAGCCATTGATAGAAGACTGTAATGACGGGTGACTCGGATCCATGGAAGCTAACGGACCCGTAATGAAATCTCGGACAGGAGTGATGTGCATCAAGTGAACAAATTACGTGAATACATTTAAATGGGGGCCAAATAAATATATAAATAGAGCACATAGCCTCAGGGATGCTATTTATCAAAATCCAGGGTTCTAACCCATGTATGCATATTAATAACGCATGTTTTCCCACGGGTACACGACGAATTAAGAAACAATTGTTGCCGTTTTATGCCAAGCCTGGTCTTGATAAATGTGTACAGAATGGACATTTTCCTGGATTTTAAAATGCTGCACGCTGATTTTCTGTCCCACGGCGACACCGGCACATGCAAATGGGGAGAGAGTGCGATACCGCTTTGCAGTCTTATGTGAGTTGGGTGGATGTGAGTGGGGTAGCTGTGGAGTGATCACAGACATTTCTGGTGTCAGGCAAAAGCACGCACAGGCTTCGCTAAGCTGCCCCCATAAACCGGACACAAACGCACACAAACACAGCACTCCCCAGCCAGCTGGGGGTATCCTGGACATTCAACTTCGTACGTGCCATGGAGAAACCTCACGATGCGATTTCTGCCTTTTTTCACTCGCCGTCCTTTCGGCATTCTGTCAGACAAAACCTCTGGTGCATTAAACGCCTCCGTCGTTCATTTTAACAATTATTCACGCATGCTTTTCCGTATAAATTTGTCAAACACGTTTGCGTTTCAGATGTTTAATTCTGCTGATGAGAAGCAATCAAAGTGAAACCCATACACGCTTGCATGGGAGTGCACACTCTCAAGCACAAACAAAGTGGAGGGAACTGGAGGCTTAATGGAAGTGTCTGGAGGCACTTGCCGCTTGGTGTCTCTGGTCACGCTGACCTTAGTCGTCACCTGCGTCCCATATTAAGTGACTCCTCCCCTTCAGCCAGGGCTGACTTTGAAGAAATCGATTAATTCAAGGACTGAAATGCCATCTTCATGATCTGGCAAGCAGAACATATTACTTAAGCAAGACACTGTCTATAACCCGTGCATTGTATGGTTTAACCTTACGAACCCTAACATTCCATTCTTCCTTCAGCTAGATATTTTTTTTTAGAAATGAAAGATGGGGGTTATGGATATGGCATGTCAATGGCGCTGCTCCAGAGAGTCACAGAGTGAAGGGATCTCATTTTTAAACCTGTTGTGCTGTCTTGGGTCATGAACTATTTAGAGACATTTTCCCCAATACGCTGAAGGTGTGATTCCCTTGGGCGTCGCGGCGATCATTGATTGACGTTTTGGGGGTTGATAAGGTCTGACCCACCCTGTGTGTCTGTGGCCTTTGCCTCACCGTGGCGTGTCTGATTTGGTCTAATTTCACATGGATGGACGGAGGGAGTCAAGCGGCAAGGTGATGCCTTTATCTCCCGCTCATGGAGTCGTGATCCCCGATAAGAGCGTACCGGGTTTCTCAGATGGGATTAAAAAGATCTCGCTGCCGCTATCGATGTTTCTATTAGGCTGCTGTCATGCCCGGTAATGCAGGGAGCCCTACTGATGACACCCAGAATGCTTGCCAATGCTATGCCTTTGTTCTGAGTCTGGGAGACGGGGGGCGGGGGGCGGGGGTCGGGGCGGGGGCGGGGGGGGGGGCGGGCGGGGGGGGGCTGGGGGCGGGGCGGGGGGTGGGGCGGCGCGGGGGGCGGGGGCGGGGGGGGGGGCGGGCGCGGGCCCCGCCCCCCGGGTGAGTACGGCGGCAGACGCTTGCAGACGCAGGCATGGTGCACGTGCTCAGTTCAGATGCGTGGCTGCCAGACACCGTGGCATATGCCACCGCTTGAGCGGTGTCCCGGCTTGAATCTGTACACATATTGATCTTGGACTGATGCCCAGGGAGACAAACTCATGCCATTAAGACCCAATCATGATACACGCAACGGCGGATGATTCACCGCGTCGCCCCCTTTTGTCCGCACCTGCAACCAGGGCCGCTTTGCATTAATTCACGTGCCATTATGAAGCCGGTTACCGCGTGAATGTGCCAAATAAGTCAACAGCACTGGCAAACTAGCAAATGAATCAGGGGGCAGATTGTTCCCTGCATTTGCACCTGAATGGAGACATGGTTCTCTTTGGACAGTGTGCTTGACGCCTAAAGAGTGGCCCCATCTGGGATCACATAATGTTGGACACCATGTTGTCTAGATCGGCACCAGGCCCAGGAATAAATAAGTAATTTAAAGGAGCAGGCGCCAGCGGGCTCTCCTCGACCACCCCAGCATTTGTCAACCCGTGTCGCGCGAAAGTGCGGATACAGCTGGGAGTCATTAGCAGAGCGGCGGAAAAACCACCCAACAATGATTCATTATTCTTTCGCCGGTCCAAGCGGTTGATCCCTAATAACGTGGGAGCTTCGTGTGAGCCAGGCTGTCAAACTCGCTTAAAAATGTGAGCCGTCGCAAGAGTCGACATGACAGCGTGCAATCACCCCAAAGGCACTTAAATGAAACCCGTGGCTCTTAATCAATGCAGCGAGAGTGGCGATTAGCAGGCGTCTGGGTAGGACCACACTAGAGATCACTGCACCATCGGAGAAGGACCGCTTGGGATTCAGAAAAAGACAGTGGAGGTTAAAGAGTGTGGTTCACTGGTGACCAGGAAAGTTTGATGTGACGTGACACCATCATCGATCCCATAATCCACTGCTGTCAACGGATCATGCATCTGAATGTTCTTTAGTGACAGATATGCGAAGCTAACAGAAGCACAATGACTGTGTATACCTGTGCACAAACACAGATCTTTTGCACGTACAAACAGACACAGCTGGAAAATCTGATTACAACTGGATTATCTGCAGGAAAGGTCATTGATTCAAGGCCTCCTACATGGTTCTTTACCACCTCATAAGGTTTTTTTAGAGCACCAAAAATGTGCCTTGCATGAAAATCCATGTCTTACAAACAGTGGTAACACTTTACTTGATGCTGTCAGCTAAAATACATTATAGATAATTTCATAATGCATTATAATGGTATAAGAATTAATAAACCATTACAGCATCTTCTACTGACAGTCATAAGGCATTATAGTATTGATTATAATTCTTCATAAGCTCCAATGAAGCCCCCACCTATAATGTACTATAGATACCTTCATAATGCATTATAATGGTTGGTATAAGAATTAATAAATCATTCCAGCATCTTCTATTGACTGTCATATGGCATCACAGTGTCGATTATAATACTTCATAAGCTACAATGAAGCTCTCATCTATATTGCACTGTAAACACCTTCATAATGCATTATAATGGTCCATATAAGAATTAAGGATGCTTTGTACTGCATTATAAAGGTAAGTATAGTATATTGTATAGTATAGTGCATTACAGATGAGAGCTTTGTAAGGCATTCATAATGCATAATAAACATGGCTATAATGTGTTATGCCTTTATAAATCATTACAGCTATGTTTATAATGCTTTATGAATGCATTGTAAGTGTTGTGAATGTTTTCATAGATTCTTATAGACATGGCATTCATAGAAAGCGTGACCAAAGCAGTTAAAGAAAAGAAAAATAAAAGGCTGGAGAGTAAAGTAAGTTTGTGATTTTCTCAGCACCCTGGCGGCCGAGCTATTTGCAGCATCTACATCAGGCAAAAGCCCATGCTTTTCTGAGCTGCAGCCAAGATTAATCCTTAGGTAATTGGATAGAGCGAAATGCACACATGCAATATCAGGGAAGCTGCATTTGAGCCCGTCTTGCTGTTTAACATTTGACTGAAGTGAGTGGTGGGTCGTCCACGTACCTTCGTTACTCCGGTAATGAATTCAGGGCTTCTGAAGGTGGGCTGTTGTACACTAATGAGGAGAAATTATACTTGAGTAAGTCTATAAAGAACACATGCAAGACAAAGGGAAAGTCAATGGGAACGGCGACACACTGCATGTTGAGCATACAGCTGCAGAGTGAGTGAGTGCATTAGCCAGATTTCACAAGAAAACTGAGCTTAATCCAGTTTAATTACAGTGAATATTTTATACAGAGTTAGCGAGAAATTCGTTCATGCATATAGCGGGCGTTTTTCCTACTTATTGCAAACTTAAATCCCTTTTTAGCTGGTGTTTCTATTCACCCTTCTTCACACATGAAGCAGAACTGAATCTGCTGAACATATTCATGCACCTCTGGAGAGCAGCATTGTTCTGGGAAGGGCGTAGGGGGTCTGATTAATACTGATGTTTGGAATATTACAAATTAATATTGTTTGCTAATGAGACCGGAGGAGGCGATTTCCGTGTAACTGTACCCTGGAGTACAGACGTAGTAATTTGGTATGCGGAGGAGTGACATGGATTCTAATAAAGACCAGCATGTCTGGCTCTCTTCAGACGTCTGGCGGGCCTCTGGGAACCGGGATATGAGCTGACTGCAGATGTGCCACAGAACGGAGTAAGTGATTAAGAGCGTGCAGGAACCCAAACACTGATATCATGTGACACGACTGGGGATGACCAGGAACACCGAGAAGGAACCTCTACCAACCTGTACACTGATAAGGTGTGAACGGGAACGAGAGCACTCAGGGATCCAGAACAGTGTAAACACTATTAATGACCAAGGAACTAAATGCAAAAATGGTTCAGAGTAGAGGATTAGACTGAGGGTTACAATGTAAATATGGCCACGCGCACGACATACCTACCTATGTCTTCCATTAGGACACCAAACAGTTAGATCGTACACTGTGGTATTCAGAAGAATTTCAAATAGACACTTATTCATTCTACTTTCATTATGCATGGTGTGTAATGATCTAATTGTTGCTGTGATATTAATGAAACCTGTCTCATTTAAGCTGTAAGTGAACCGCAGTTGTGACAGTTTTAATTGTGTTGGGACCGTTCTCCTCTGGGCCTGCTACATCAACGGCTCTCTCTAGGAGTCTCGTTCTGTTATGAAAACGTAACGCTGGAAACAGAGAAGCGGAGCCGCAGGGACTTAATGGATTTTTATGGACATGGTGCAATGGTGGCTGGTGTCCAGAGTGACAGCTGAAGGGTTCACAGCGTCACCAAGAGGCAAATGCACACGATGATGACGGAAGCGTGTGAAAAGCAACCCAGATTCTGAAAGAGAAAAAAAATCCCAGATTTCATATTCAGGATGCTCACTGAGACTCCTTTGTACTTGTTTGCTATATTTTGTAGACTCCTCAATGCTTACAAGATACAATAATTAAATTTCATCTAAATCTGAAGCAATCTTTTTTTTTTATATGAAAACAAATAAAGAAAACAGGCAAAGAATTCAAATACGGAATGTAGGTGTAATCCAATTCCACCAGGGGAGTAACGGGTGACATTTGCAATAACAATAAATGAGAACACTGGTGAAGTTTATGACATGACTATCCACAGCAGGCTGTAATACAGTAATATTATTACCATCAACATCATTGCAGGATTAAAACTCTAGAATAAGCATCCGATATCGCTCTGTCTTCTGTAACGACATGGGATCGTAATGATAAACATTTACTACCTGTAGACGAATGTGCAGGATATTCAGACTTAATCTGTTGATGGGGTTTATGTCTAACGGGCACTATAATACAGTGTAATTCCAACCAGCACTGCAAAAAACGGCTACTGGGATCATACTGCCCAGTCTCCCCTCCCCAAATCTACCGCCTTCAGCAGCCTATATCCTGCTAGAAAAATTTGAGTGTTGTGCAGTTCCTCCACGCGACGGAAAGCTTTCTTAATGGATGCGCCTACTGCCCACGGTTTGCTCCGAAGGCAAGGGCGACCCTTAAAGCCGCCGAAAGATTTATGAGGGAACAATGCAGTCGAGCGATTCTCGTCCTGTAGGCGTTTATGATTCATCTAATCTGCATTTATAGCCCTTAATCTGTCAGAGATCGTTGCTTTTCATTACAGGGCTTGTAAACGCGTTCCTCTGCTCTGCCTTTTCTTCTTCACGATGTTGACTTTTACATCCCGAGCTTCAGTTCCCAGCACTTAAAAACACCATGGATTTTCTCCCGTCCGGACGGCCAGCTCACAGTCACATAACGCCGATGCTAGCAGCCTTATGCAACTGAAATATGTGTCTTTTAAGAGTTTAATGAAATTTTTCGGAACTGGCCTCCTCTGAACTCTATTTGGAAGGGCTGGTCAGAGGCTGATGTAAATATTTAATGTAGCTACTTTTATGCATTGCTCGCCAATTAATAAAAAAAAAGAAAGTAAATACTTGAATAAAACCAATCAATAAGTAAATGGCTATACATTAATGCAACAAGGACATATTAGAAAGCATGTAAGCTGTGGATACGATTTTTTTTGCATTGGAGTCTTCACACAGATCTGTCCACCTACTACTAAATTATACAAATCTGTTTAAATTATTCAGTACACAAACCTCCAAGCAAGACAGGGTATAATTAACTAAAATAAATTGTAAAAACTGAACAGCGTAAAGTTTTCCTTCAGGCACTCAAATCTCTGAAATCAGCGACCCAGGATAAGGAGCAGCTGAAGAAAGTTCACTGTACACACACTTAAGCTTTTAAGTACCTGCGTTAGATGGGGGGTGCCAGTCCCACAGTAAAACACCCTTTTGCCACTTACAAAGCATTACAACCTAATTAATAACCTGGTTATAAATCATTCATAAATCCTTCATAAAGGTGGACTTATAACAGCAGGTTGTCTTTGGTGGGACCGTGCCTCTGAGCCCTGTCACTTTCGATGCCCAGTGTCTTGAGTTTGAATCCCACTTAGTATGTGGTCATATATATATTACAGTGTGGGGACCAAAAGCAAATTATTTTGACCTTATGAGCACATTTTTTAGGTCCCCATAAGGGGAAACCCAATTTCATAAAAACCAGTGAATTAATTTTATTTTATTTTCATTTTATCTCTGCTCATTCAGTCCAATGGTTGCAGTGTACAGGTGTCCTTTTGGCGTAACTGCAACCCAGTGACCATCCATGCCGAACGCTCGATTAACAAGGAAGGGCAGCTGGAAATGAACTGGTTAAGGAAGATAATGTATTGCAAAGTTTTGCATTGCCAAGTATTTCCATATGGTTGAAATTGCCTAAATTCCAGCGAAAAGGACCTAATGTCATAGAAGTGAGAAGTACTGTACCGTTTTAGAATTTTAGAATTAGAATTTAGAATTTTCATAAAGGTGTTTCATAATTAACATTTAGAAGTATTGATAAATGAGCTTAAATAAAATCTAAGAATATACCATGGTGAGTTCATGTAGATATTTCATAAATATTCCTTTTGGACATGCTGTATTGATATTCAAAAGACATGGTGTGGCTTGTGAAATTCTAATGAGACATTTCATAGTGCCGCCTGCCACCACACACGCACCGTTCGTGGCGCGGTAAGCTCGGCAGTGTGACTTTAGCGTGAGATCAGCGTGGGCTGGAGCACCGCCGTCCGGGAGTGACAGTCACCATCACGGCACCATGGCTGGCCTCTCACTGCCACTTGAACAGGTTACTAGTGTCGCTGAGTGCTGTTCTTAAATAATACACAGGACTGATTCAGTTGCGGGTTGGCCAAACAATGGTGACAAGCTGGGGGTGGACTTGGGGGGTTATTAATATAAAAGAAGAAAACAGTTCTCAATGAAATGATCTGTATTCAGCTTCGGTGATTATATGATTATATAATCAAAGGGAGAGAGATGGGGTCACAATATACTTCTTGTAACATATTGTATTGGAAAATAAAAGGTCCTGTTTTGAATCAATATGAGACATGATTTGCCTCATATTTTCATACACATTTTGTACCTTGACAAATTTAATATTTTATAGTGGAGACCCCCCAACCCCCCAAACTATGCAAATTTTGTCATCAGGAACCCATACCCCCTTCCTAAACTCTGTCATTTTTATCATCGGGGATCTGGGGGTGAGGGGGGTATCCCCTATTTCTTCACATTGGAAGTGGCAACTGTACATCACAGTCACAGACATATGAACTGTAAGACTGATTTAATCCTGAATAGTACTCAGCAAGCAGAAGGAACCGGACACTCATGGACAAGGCTGCGTGACGCTGAGACCAGACCTGCAGCTACTTCCTCGCAGCTGAACGATGCCCCTCAGATTAATACATGACTAAGCTCTTATTCCTAAACCCCTTTAAGTCAGTGTTTAATAAATAAAAGATAAGTGGCACTCATTGCTGCTTAACCGCAGTTCCACGTTAAATAAAAAATAGTCATTAAGAAAACGGCTTTGGGCTCCATTCCCCCGGGTGTCTCAAATGCCACTGCCAGATAAATAATGCATCGAAACTGTTAAATAATGGCACAGAACTAAATAAGTGATAATTGCCAGGGCTTGGATTTCTAACAATCCCGCTTTTCAAAGTTTTTTCTTTCTTCTTTCTTTCTTTCTTTCTTTTTTTTTTTAATCTGAGCCTGACAAAGGAGAGATCGCTTATATTCACTGTACCCCAGAACAATGTCTTTTGAAACTGCAAATGAAAAAGATTATGGGCACAAAGGGCCTGCTTGAATTAATATTAATTTTTCATTACTTCTTAGAAGAATAGCTTTGGGAGACAATTACAAGAAACATGCATGTGTTAATATAGAAGTGTCTGTCTTTTTTTTTGTCTTCTTCGCCCCAGCAGGAATTAAAGGCCATAAAAATCTAAGATTTTAAGTCATAATAATCCTGCCAGTTTAAGAATTAATCCTATATATTTAAAACTGGTACGGAGGCTATAATCATCTTGAAGCAATTTAATGATGGAGGGGTTAGGGTTTTATTGCACCTCTGTCACAGCACCCCTACAGGCCAGTGAAGCAAAAGCGGCCTCTGACGGCCCATTTTTTATAATGCAAGGGATGAGTCATGTGAAAACGTCCTGAGCCGGTTCTCATGCCACCAGCATGACGTGTAGCGTTACCAGGCCGGCCACTGGGAGCGTCATCCATCCACGATCCCCGTATCGGCTGTTGAACTCGTCTCTTGCTTTAATGGGAGCCGCGCGATCGTTTCCGGATTTGATGTCGCGATGACGGCAGCCGCTTTCCGTATCGCTCAGCTAGCCCCCGTCTGTCATCCTTTGCTTCTAATTCACAATTCAGTCTGTTTTTGGAAAGGGGATTTTTAACTTTCAGATCCAATGTATGCAAATTCTCTCTGAGCTACCATGGAAGCTTCATTTGCTATTTTGATAATTTTTTTTTTTACCACTTTCACCATATACAGGGGTGGGTTTGTTTTTGCTGGGGTCCCACACAAAAAGCCTCTTTGAGAAGGGGCGCGCGGCGGGCGCGCCCCCGGGAGCGCGCCGGCAGGGCAGGACGGCAGGGAGGGGCGGGTGCGGCTGTGGAGAGGTGT